>BGNK01003670.1:45809-63565 GCA_003297005.1 Symbiodinium sp. clade A Y106 | reverse complement strand
TCTGAGCCGTCCTGACTTGCTTGTAGCGGTGTCTATGCTCGCATCACATGTTTGCTGCTGGAGCACCAATGATGACCGTCGTGTTGCAAGACTCATTGGATACATTTCCAATTCCATTGCTTACTCGCTTATCATGTCGATTCATGATTCACCATCTGAGTTGCATCTTGCGCTTTATTGCGACTCGGATTTTGCTGGTTGTGTTGACACATCCCGATCAACAAGTGGATATGTGTTAGNGCCTTAGAAGGCCCAGCCAGCTTTGCGCTCCTGTCATGGAGCAGCCGTCGTCAGAAGGTTGTCTCGAGAAGCAGTACCGAGGCTGAGTTCGTGTCACTAAGTGGAGCTCTCTTCAATGAAGGCTTGAAGTTTGGGAAGCCATGATCCCAGAGATCAGTCTTCGCATCCACGAAGATAATCAAGCATGTATTGCCATTGTCCGTAAAGGATTCTCAGCTAAGCTAAGGCATCTTGCTAAAACCCACCGGGTTAACGTAGCCTCTACTTGTGAGGCCATCAACCTGAGTGACAACATAGAGATCGCTTACGTTGAAACTGGATCTCAACGTGGNCTTGCTGTTCAAAAGTGGTCCCAAGCACTTGAGTTGCTTTCGATTGCCACTTCTTTACAACCATCTTACGGTTAAGACCTTAGGATAGGGTTTGAGGTTCGAGGGTTAAGCTGAGCGCATCCCTGCATGCGGAGCTGAGCTCCTTCTTCGCTGACCGATGGTATTAGGCTGCCAAGCGCCAGACCATCCGGGCAAGGAATCAACCAGGTTCGACCATTGCCTTCTGAGTTCAGTGCGTAGTGTTCCTGAGGATCACTGCATCACTTGCCTTTTCGCGCTGTAAGGCTGCTTCGCGCCACAGCTCGGGTATGTGCATTAATTATNTGTGCATTAATTATCAATGGGCCTGATCAACCCACTTGATGTTGCATTAAATGTACAGATTTTGGGAATCAACAGTGGGTGAAAGCATGAGTTATCCGCTCGATTGCTTCCTGAAGTTCTTTTCGCTGCAAGTCAGAAGGGGGGAGTTGTGAATCTACGATGTTCCCTCATGTAAAGTAATGTCTGACTGTGTAGCCAACATGTGCCAACGTTATCTTTTGGCTCAAGAATGAAAAGAAGCGCGACTNAAGCGCGACTGAGTTGTGCTTCAGCGTTCAGGGTTGGGCTTCCTTTTGGGGTTCCCCTTCCCTCTCTCTTCGTTCCTACCCTGACATAGTCATATCTCTGTCTGGGGTTGGAATAACTGAAGTGTGTGGAATACAGAGGGATCTAGAAGGGTTGCTTCAGTCGGGGTGATTGCTGTCAGAAGGCGGCGTTCTAAAAGTGATTGTGCCCGCGAGGGCATGCCCTCCAGGGTAAAATCGTCAGCATATCTGGCATGTAGTGCTTGTGTCTTTTACCTGCGGTATGCAGATTCTCCGATTTTTTCTAGCACCGAGGTGTGTCCAAATACACCCTAAACCCTAGTTTAGTTATTAAGGCCCCTGATGACCTCTGTCCAGCTTTCAGAGTCCAGACCACACCGAAACCGACACCCACCGCACCGACAGCAGCTGATATTCCCCGTTACATCTTACATCGAGGTTGTTCGATTTAGAGTCAGGTCCGCGAATAATGAACAATGAAGTCTCTGCAGGAAGATTCTTTAAATGTCATCGATTGACAGGCCAGATGTTTTAGGGTCCGTGGGCTTAAGCCTAAGGCAATCCAGCAGAGCAGAAAGCCACTGACAGTTTCTTTTAATATAGGGGCTTAAATAATTACCAATTCTATTTTGGGGGTTCCTTATTATAACTATAGTACAATGGGCCCCAAAGCCCTATTCTAATTCTTAAGGCCCCTGTAATACCCCAACCACCCAGATCCATCCTGGAGGCTCCCAGCAGCTGCACCGCCTCGTCACAAAAGCCGGATGCAGGCAGGGAAGTCTGCGAGTGCTTGCATGCATGCGATACTGGGTGTATGTGTGTGTGTGTCAATGTCTGATGTAGCATGTATGTGTGTGTATGTACGTACATATGTGCGTAAGTAACCTATGTGCGTACGTATGTATGCAGGTATGTATGTACATATGATATTAGTAGATAGGCAAGTAGGTATGTAGGTAGATTGGAGGTAGGTAGGTAGGTAGCTAGAAAAGTGGTTGGCAACCAGGCAGGTTGGGCTAGTGGTACGGAGGTATTGGTGGGCAGGGAATAGTAGGTAGGTTGCAAGTGCATATGTAGTAGTAGTAGTAGTAGTAGTAGTAGTAGTAGTAGTAGTAGTAGTAGTAGTAGTAGTAGTAGTAGTAGTAGTAGTAGTAGTAGTATTAGTAGTAGTAGTAGTGGTAGTAGTAGTAGTAGTAGTAGTAGTACTAGTACTGTAGTAGTAGTAGCAGTAGCAGTAGCAGCAACAGCAACAGCAACAGCAACAGCAACAGCAACAGCAACAGCAGCAGTAGCGGTAGCAGTCGTAGTAGCAGCAGGGGGAGAAGTAGTGAATACCGTTTGTGTGTATGTTTGCATGCAAACATGCATTCGTGCTTGTACGGGCGCATGCACTGTATTTGATGCCTGGTGCTGTTAGCTGACTGTTTTGGACCATCAGGTAAAGCGTCAAAACCAGCACCAAGCACAGGGCGCTCGAGGTGCGCCGCTGTCTGTTTCGATGGTGCTCTTTTACTGTAGACTCGACCTCGGCTGTGGACCGGTTCCCATATAGACACTTTGAGAGGAACTTTGAGGTCAGCAAATATGCACACTGTAATTAGGGGTGAGTTTCTATTGTAGCTTCCCCATAACGACACAGGAGTGATAGTCACCCAAACGCTAGTAACAACTCCACCCCATACGTCTTCCGCTTCAACATCTGTGCGTTTTAGGATGGTTTAGGACTCCATTCGAGGGTTTACAGTTCAAGCGTTTTGAGTGTGGAGTCCGGACACCAAGTCGGGATTCGGGACTTCGGATGGTTGGAATATCTTTTTTTTTGCTTCAGCCAACTGATTTGTTTGAGCGGGTGTCTACCATCCATGTATGATCTCATGACTGCACTAATTGCCAGCAAGATCCTTGTGCCGATGTTTACGGATCAGGGTGTTGCGACTCTTCTCAATAGGCTACGGCTAGCTCATATCTTCAATGTCTAGAAGCAATTGATGTGGGAGAGTTGCACAGTCCCCTGATGCGAAGGTATACTTAGCGAGAGGGTTTTGCAATGTTGCTGCTAAAGCAAGAAAACCCTTGCATGTCGACTTGCAGCCCCCAGGCTCAACAGAAAGGCAAACACGAGATAGCACTCCCCTCGAGTGCAGGACCCACGCGGTAAGGATTCTTCTGTCAAAAACGCTTTCGCCCTGACAAAGCATCATTGGTCCGTGGACTTACCTTTGGTTAGTAGGGAATGGAGGAATGGGGTACAATTATAACTACTATTCCTACCATTCCTCCATTCCCTACTAACCAAAGGCAAGTGGATTGGCTTATAACTCTCGACCCTTAGCCTTAGATCCCGTTCGGAAGGCAGTTTGTTGATGTGCTGGCTGCTTTGGATTCTACGCTTTGAGGTCTCAAAGAAGGGGCGTGCCTAAACCCTGAACCCTTATAAACCATGAACAGCTACCAAGTTTATTCGTTGGCAACCTCGGGCTCCTTTCAGTAATGTAACTATACATACTAGAATATGCCCCAAGCCCGTTTCTAATTGTCATGGCCCTAAACCCTCAAGCCTTTACATAATATCAATAAAGCAACAGAAAGGACTGTTGTGAGGTGGAGTTGTTGAGGTATTCAGGCATCGGGTTTTTGTGTTGGATACTTCAGATTGGCAGTTTGGCAGTATTTGTGTACAGTAACCATCCGGGTCCAAGTGCCTACTAGTTCATATACTCCTCCAAGTAGTAACCTACATAACTAAAATCCGAAGTCTGAGTACCTAGTTATTGGGTCCTTTGGACCCTTTGGGAAATTTCTCAGAACCCTTATAGGAACCCTTCAAGGCACACTGTTCTAATTTCTAAGGCCCTTTATAGTACATTTGCGCCAGGCAGCCTTAAGGAATGCCTCTTTGGGCAATATATCGCAGCCCTTCTCCAGGCATGGCTCGGATGAGGATCCGGGCACGGAGCCCACCACACCAGCTACGCCAGATGCGGGCAGGGGCAGGCGCCGTCCATAAATGCCAGACTTGTTTAGGGCTTTCCGGGTTTTGGGATTTAAAGGTTAGGGTTTAAGCGTTTAGGGTTTAAGAGATTGGGGTTTAAGGGTTTAAGGTTTAAGGGTTCGGGGTTTTAGGGTTTAGGGATTGGAACACTGAACCGAGAGCTTAGACCTTAGCAGTCAACCGACATCATACCGCCTCCAGGCTACGTCAATCTTCAATGCTCAACCCTCTGCGATGTAGGGTTTGGGGTACCCTAAATCCGAAACCCTAACCCGTTCAACGCTGAACACCGACCGAGTCACTGAGTCCCAAGCCCTGGACCGCAAGCCCTGAACATATCTAAAATATTATGTCTATATATATATATATTATGTGTATACATACATACCTGCGTACATACATTCATACATACATGCATACGTGCCTGTCTTAAAGAGATACCTGCGTGCATGCTCAAGTATCAGATCTGCAGATGTCGCAGGTCCTGGGAAGAGGCTCTGAGTCACTTCGGCGAGGCCTGTGCCGGCGAGTGGCTTTAAATGGGAATTAGCATTTAGGGTTTAGGCCTCCGGCAGCTGTGTTTTTTTTCTCCGTTTTCTTGGTTTAGGAGGGCGATGAGGTCTTCAATCTCGTTTAGCTGTTGGGACATCAATGCATCAGCTCCACGCACGCCCCAAAAACCTAAACTAACCCTACACCACTTATGGCCCTAAAGCCCCAGAAACCTCAAACCCAAAAAGGCGTCATAAACCCCGAAGCCCTAAGTAGCCCTACGACCCTAACAGGCGTCATAAACCCCGAAGCCCAAAATGGCTCGAAGGGAGCCCTTAACCCGAGACCCTACATCCCCAAATCCCGGAAAGTCGTTTAGGGTTTAGGGTTATAGGGTTATAGGGTTATAGGCTTATAGGGTTATAGGGTTATAGGGTTATAGGGTTTAGGCTTATAGGGTTATAGGGTTTTAGGGTTATAGGGTTTAGGGTTATAGGGTTATAGGGTTTAGGGTTTGTAGGGTTTATAGGGTTTAGGGTTTAGGGTTTAGGGTTTAGGGTTTTAAACCCCAAGAAGATTCCAGGTAGACCTGGATGCTTTCCACGACTCCGCGGGCGAGGTGCTCGACAGTCTGCTGTGGAGCCCCCAGACGGTTCAACGCTTTAGGCTTTAGGGCTTTAGGGTTTTGGCTTCAGGGCTTTAGGGCCTAGGGTTTAGGGTTTATAAGTTTAGGGTTTAGGGTTATAGCTTTAGTACAGGGCTTTCGGGTTTAGGGCTCTAGGGCTTGATGGTTTTAGGGCTCTAGGGCTTGATGGGTTTAGGCTCCAGACAGCTCGGATCTGACGAGTGGTATTCTCATCGGAATAAGTAAATCAGAAATAATCGAGATTTTTCGTCCCGGTACGGTTCGTTTCTCTCTATCAAGGAAAACAACCCTGTTCCAACGGTTAAGGCTTCTGATTCGATTGTTGCGAATAGTCCTTCACGACAAAACAGAACCGTAAACAGTCATTACACCATCGTAAACACATCTATTCAGCTTTTTGTCGGTCTTCTTCCGAGTCATCATCCATGAGAGTAAGTTTCTACTGACTCGAGTAGCTGCGTGACTAGGTCTTCCTCTATATTTAGAGCTCAACAACCGTGACTTGGGGTGTGACGCTGTGCAATGCCACCTGTTCTTCATTTAAGAAGGACATCCCGACAGTTAAAGGCGTGAAGGCGGTTCTGGTCCCAGTCCCACATTCTGATCAGGGCTTCCTGCACACTTGTCAATCAGGCCACACTGAAGGGTGGGATACTGATACCGTCCGTCATAGACCCCTTAACGACAAATCCCCACTGCACCGCCTCATCCTGAACCAAACCGTAAGGCCTTACCGTACCAGCAATTTCAGGACCGACATGATGGACGACGTCATCTCTGGACGTCTAAATTGGCCGGCTGTCCCAGCACTGATAGCTCCTGATACTTGTCCTAGAAATCTAAGTTTTGGGTTCAGGGTTCAGTGATTCCAGCACCCATGCACCCTGAACACTTGAACCCTAAACCCTACCCCTAAACCCTACCCTAAACCCTAAACCCTACCCCCCTAAACCCTAAACCCGTAAAGCCCTAAACCCTAAACTCTAAAACCCTAAACCCTACCAAAAGGGACACTGAGCCCTGCACCCAGCATATCATAGAGAACCCGTGAACGTGCCGACTCTCGGGCGGTGCTGTCTTGTAGGTGCCTCATCCCCAGGGTTCAGGGTTTAGGGTTTAGGGGTTTAGGGGTTTAGGGCTCAGGGGTTTAGGGGTCTAGGGGTTTAGGGGTTTAGGGCTTAGGGTTTAGGGGTTAGGGTTTTTCTGGCTTAGGGCTTAGGGGTTTAGGCTTTAGGGATTTTGTGCCCACTATATAACGAAGCATACCATACACAAGCATTTAAGACCCTATCCTAAACGCTACGCCTTAATCTGCACAATTATGAATGGCCTCCCGTATGAGACCCCGAGCAACCCGGTTAGGGTGATATTTCGGTGTTCTTTCTATTCAGGAACCCCACAGAATAGCATTGTTCATTCAATTACTAAGGCTTCTGTATTCGGCGAGTTGCAGAAAACAAAAGCCTAGCTTGCAGGCTCCTGACGGTGAAGAGGCTTAGTCTCTGGGTTCTCCTGACGAGTTCTTGTTCATTCTTGTGCTGCAGCGTAACCCCAACATGTCATCCGCAGTGTCGCCTGTCATGACTCCAGGGGAGCCATACTGTACAGCCCCACATGCTATCAATCAATGTTTTTGTTGGTCACTTACCTCTGCTTTTGTTTTAGGTTTCAAACGTTCAGGATTTTGCTATTGCCAAGGCCATCAGACAAGACCAGCTTAGAACAAACCTTCGTGTTCACCACATTGGATTTGCCACAACCGTGATGCGCAGTATGGTGCACTGTTTCGGGATGAGCACCCGAACCCCCCGAAATCCTAAACTGGGATACTCCAGACACTACGCCTTGAACTCTTAAATGTCCCTAGACCCTGAACCCACTAAATAATTACCGCAACATCCCTCCCTCAGCTCGCCACACTCGACAGGATGCGGCCCCTACCGCGAGTCAGAGCGGATCGTCGGCTCTAGGGCAGAGGGTGGAGCGGTCGCGGCTTCACTCCTCCTCGAGCGCGAGAATATCTGACTAGTGCTACCGCAAAGAAGGGTTTAGGGGTTTAGGGGTTTAGGGTTTAGGGTTTAGGGTTTAGGCCTGAACTCACAAACCTTATCTTCGCAATGGCAGGCCGTTCCACCACCACTTGTAGCAGATCTTGTCTCACCATCAGTATTTGCTTGCATGCTTCGAGTCTTGTCACACCCATGAGATCTCTGGAAGAGAGATGCGCGATGGGCTGCATGGTTGTTGAAATCTACGGCGAGCTCTTCGGCGGCCCCAACCCAGGGGTTTCTTAGACTTACGGTTTACCTATAGTCTCTATTGTGCTTCCTTTTTTTGGGTCTACTTTATAGGATCCTAACAACAAATGGTTAAACCAATAAAAGGAACTGCAGTGTAGTCTATAGGTAGGATTTAGGTATCATTTCAGTGTGTTGGGGCTGCCAAGTACTTCTCCCAAAACCCTAAGCCCTAAACCCTAAGCCCTAGACTAGACCCTAAACCTTAGCACCCCGACCCTAAACCCTACCAAACCTCAAACCTAGCAGATCTGGAAGACTGGTGTTCTCTGCGCGAAACTCGCGCATTAGCAAGGCGAGGAGCAAAAGGTTCCATTTCGGTGCGTCGCCATCTCTGACATAGGGACGTAGGTAATTAGCAATATTGCTTGGAGGTTCTTTATTTGAATTTTGCATGATATACCCTACAGCCCTATTCTAATCGTTAAGGCCCCTGTTTCGGACCTGAGTCCTTCAATCCTGGTTTCGGGTTGAAAACGGACTGTGCTTTAGCAAAATTGCAAATGTAGTCATGATCAGGATCATACTAGTTGGGGTCTGCATATTGGAGTCGGTTATTCTCTGAAGATCCCACCGGATTCGCGAGACTTGTGGTTAAATAAAGCTGCTGCACTTGTCCCGCTGATACGGGTCTTCTGCACGCTGCCTTTGCCGAGGCTCAAGCGCGGTTTCCCATCAGAAACGACTCCGGAACATGATGACACGAGTTCTTGAAAAACTACAACTTACCCTAAACCATCCTAATTAACCCTTATCCCTAAACCCCTAAACCCTATGCCGGTGTTGCCAGCAGGCTCCGCAGGGTCACAGGATTTTGGTCTCCCAGTACGGTGGGTTGAATCTCCAAGCCTAAGACACCAAGCTCACCTCGTAGCTGGAAGTTTCGTTGCTAAGCCTCGTAGGCAGCTAAAACGAAGTCTACTTCGCAAACGCATAAACCTTCATACTCCTAAACCCGAAACCCTCAAGAAATCGCTTCGCCCTCAGACTCAAGCCCACAGCCCTGAACCGCTATCCTGAAGCCCTGCTCCCCAAGCAGCTTCGTTCCGGCATGTAGCGGCGATCTTGGCAGACCGCTGGCCTTCCACCATGTTCCACCAGAACTGGTTGAAAGAGTCGGGGTCTCATCCTCTGCAGTGGCTGGCAGGTCCCTAAACCCTAAACCCTAAACCCTGACTTCACCTACTCCTACTCCTACTACTCCTACTACTCCTACTACTCCTACTACTCCTACTACTCCTACTACTCCTACTACTCCTACTACTCCTACTACTCCTACTACTCCTACTACTCCTACTACTCCTACTACTCCTACTACTCCTACTACTCCTACTACTCCTACTACTCCTACTACTCCTACTCCTACAGGTTTCTGCTTTGGCAGCCGAGAAGAACAACGCACTACGGTCGACAGCCAGAATCCTGCCCTAGGGCTCCAGCTATCTAAATGGGTAGTTGTCAAAATTATGGTCCCTTTTTGGGTACCCTAAATATTAGGTGCCGTATTATATTAGGGACCCAAAAAGGGACCCTAATTTTGACAGCCACCCAAATAGTGGGTTATTACTATTTAGGTAACTGGAGCCCTTGAAGTGGACAGTACTAATAACAACTTCTACGCTCATGCCACCCACTCACTAAACCCTAAACCCTGAAGCCCCAAATTACCAGGCCGACCTCGACGACAAGACCCCAATTTACCGTTCCGGATCTTGCACAGTTTCCTCAAGCTTGATGTGGGTTTTGAGAATTATTAGGGGTCCAACTTTGGGGTCGTTATATAAAGGATCTGACTATTTCGGGTTTGCATTAGGATCCCTCATATTCATATTCTGATTTTTGCCTTAGGATCCCTCGTACTCTGACGCTGCTCAACGCTTGGGACATATCCGTTCCTTTAGCCTATGGTTGTGGGATTTGAGGACGGCCTTGTGTTCGAAGGGATAAAACCTGTAAGTTCGAAAACCCTAAACCTAAACCCCTAAACCCCAGACCCTGAACAGAACTTAGAATTCAACGCGACACCCCAAACCCTAAGCTCGGCGGACAAAGGCCCTTAAGCACAAAGCAAAGAACAGACACGACGAAACCGTTGAGGGTTTACGAGAGCTGCTAGCAAACTACTCCTTCGGCTTCCAAAGCCCTAGGCCCTCAAGGGCACCCTAATTCCCAAACCTAAACCCTGAACTCTATTAACCCATCATAGATCCCTAAAAGGAGCTCTTCTAGATCCCTTAAGGGTTTTCGAACCCTTACAACCCTTAAACTTTGAAGCCCTGAGCCCTCACGAGCCAGGCATATGCTTGCGAAGGCCAAGGCGATGTCTTCGATGAACGGGGCTTTAATGATAAGGGTTTAGGGTTTAGGGTTTAGCATTAAAGACAAATAAAGGCAAACCCTCCAAGATTCATAGCCTCTAAACCCCAGGAAGACAAATCTAAAAGTTCATACAAGGATAGTGATAAGGGTTTAGGGCCACGGCGAAGGCCTGAACAAAAGGGAATTGAATAATTAGGTTAGAGACCCGTTAGGAAAGATACGGAATTCCCAGAAGGTTTTTGTATTTTTGTTCAGGAGTTTGAGGGTTTGTAGGCCTTAATTTTAAACAGTAGGATTCGTTGAACTGGTTCCTTTAAAGGCTTCCATTATCAAGGGTTGGGAAAAAGGGTATAGAAGGGGCCTTAACGAGTAAAGTCACGTTTTCGGTGGCATATTCTACTGTGATTCTAGATGGATCATAAGGGAAGTACTACCGATCTAGTATATTCAGGCTTTGGTATTACTGCAGCTGGAAGCCCCGAAGCTCGGAACGCTGCTTTGGCGAACTCAAGCTCTAACGCTTAATCTCCAGGGGTTGGACAGGGCTTACGGTTTAGGGTCTTCCTCATCCCCAGAAGCCAGATGCCGGAGTCCGATCGGAAAACCTTACCCCTACCCCGGATCACAAAACCGCAAACCCCACATCCTGAACGCCGTTGCTCTGAGTCCGAAGTCGTGTTTACTAGGCCGTGGCGGTTCCCACCTGGCACATTTCTAAAAGTGCCTTGCGCGGGCTTCTTGGACATCTGCACAGGGGTTTACAGGAAAGCGTTTCTTAATCAGAATTGAGCCAAATCTTACATCGGCCTTGCCGCTCCCGGTTCAAAGCTGCTTGCATACGGCAGTGTAGCTGGCGAGAGAAGTGTCATGTATCCCAAACCCTGAAGTCTACCCTGAAACCCTAAACCCTAAACCCTAAGCCCTGAAGTGTCGGTCCTGTACCCCTTCACCTTCGGCCCTGTAAGGCATTTACACAAACTCTACCTTAACCTACCAAAACCTACTTTTTTGTAGGTTCTTATTATAAACCTTAATATGGGTTTTATAGGGACCCTACAAAAAAGTAGGTTTTGGTGAGTTAAGGTATAGAACTCATCAGACACTTGTAACCCTTCAAAGCCGAAAGCCTAAGCTGAAACCCTTCAAACCCCCCTTCGGCAGGGTGGCTCCTTGAAGTTGCACGGCGCCCAGCTTGTGGAAAAGCTCGGTGTTGGNGGGGGGGGGGGGGGTTAGGGTTTTAGGGCTTAGGGTTTGCGGATCGATGGTTTTTGGGTGTAGGGGTTTAGGGGTTAGGGGTTTAGGGTTTTATGGTTCTAGGGTTTAGGGCTTGAGGGTTGTACGGTTTTAAGTTTTGGGGTTCAGAGTGTAGGCCTTGTAGGATTTCGGGTATAGTTCTTTTGATTGAGGGTATTCGGGCTTAGGCTTTATAAGGTTTGTAGGATTTCGGGTTCTGGTATGAAGCTTTCAGATCTATATATGGTTACCATTTATATCCATTTATACTATTCCAGAAATTTCCATGTTGTATTGTAGTACTATAAGGTACCCCTGAAACCTTGTTGCAACCATAAGCGCCCTGATGACAGAGCTCAGGGGAAACTAGTTGGGTGGCAATCCTACCCAGGCCCCCCAGCTACCCTCCATTGCAGCCCCGAAATACCTGTTACATGATGATGAATATGGGACGGTTTAGGGTTTAGGGTCCTAAACCCTAAACCCTAAACCCTAAACCGCTTTAACGGATGCTTTGGGGTCCTGGTGGACCCCGTCGAACTCCGGAGCACACCTAGCTCAGATGCTCATGTTGCCAAGTTGCAGGCCAGAACTGAATATTATGGAGGTCGGAATAATTTGTAGTCGCAGTCCTAAGGTTTCCTTGGCTTTATCTATATATCTCTAGTCGAACATCTCAGACACACTACGAGGAAACAAGGCGCACACAGGCGCGAGAGAGATATTGGGGTTTCATATATCAGGGACCCAAAAAGCACATAAGCATAAGCATTTTATAGGGATATCCCTACCCTATTGAGCTTTATTATAAGGGGGTTTTATATGGGAATATCCCTATCCTAATTTTTGCTTATGTGCTTTTTTGGGGCCCTAGTTTAAGATTCAGGGACGGGTCCAGGCTCAATCCCAAAGTCAAAGACGGTTTTGGGGTTAAATCCTACAGCCCTGAACCCTGAACCCTAAACCCTAAAACCTAATCCCATACCCCAAACCCTAAACCCTGAACCCTCAACCCTGAACCCTGGACCCTGAACCCTAAACCCTAAACCCTGAACCCTAAAATGCTTCTACCAGTGCTGATGATGATGGGCCTCAGGGACCCCAGAACCCTACACTCTAAACCCTAAACCCTGAACCCTAAAAAATCCTAAACCTACGACTGAAATCAGAAGCCCTTGACCGCCCTAGGCCCCCCGAGGCGGAGGAGTCGCCCGGATTGCTCAAGAGGCTCTTTGAGCTTTTGGGTTTTGGGTTATAGGGTTATAGGCTATAGGGTTATAGGGTTATAGGGTTATTATAGGGTTATAGGGTTTTAAGGTTTAGGGTTATAGGGTTATAGGGTTATAGGGTTATTATAGGGTCATTATAGGGTTATAGGGTTATAGGGTTATAGGGTTATTATAGGGTTATAGGGTTTTAAGGTTTAGGGTTATAGGGTTATAGGGTTATAGGGTTGTAGGATTTTGGGTTTAGGGGTTTAGGGTTCAGGGCTTAGGGTTTTGGGTTTAAGGGTTTAGGGTTTAGGAGTTTGGGGGTTTAGGGTTTAGGGTTTACGGTTCAGGGTTTAGGGTTTAGGGTTTACGGTTCAGGGTTAAGGGTTTAGGGTTTAAGTCTTTTAGGTATTTCTCTAGAGTAGGTCCCTTTTTCAGGGTTCCTGAAAAAGATTTAAAGGGGTTTCTGAAAGGTTTCAAGGGTGCCATAAGGGTAGTTCTCTAAAGTAGGGTCCCTTTTTAATAGTACGGCACCCTTATGAAAAAATGGTGTAAAAAAGGACCCTAGTTTAGAGAACTACCCTTTTGGGCTTGATGGCTTCTGGATGTTTTGGGCTTAGGGGATTTGGGGTTTGGGGTTTCAGTGTTAAGGCTTTAGGGCTTGGGCAGTGTGCATCACACTACATGGGGTTCTTGCATTAACCCTAAACCCCTAAACCCTAAACCCTAAAAGCCGGAAGGAGACTTGGTTGGTGTCTGTGCGAGGCGTAGAATACCCCGCGATCTGGTCGTCGCGTTGTGCATAGTGGTTTTTGCTCTGGTGGCCCTGGTGGTCATGGTCGTCCTGGTCCTGGTGGTGATGGTCGTAGTAGTCGTCGTGGTGGTCCTGGCGGTCGTCTTGATCGTGCTGGTCGTCGTGGTCATCGTGGTCGTCCTGGTTGTTTTGGTGCTCTATCACTGTTTGGGGATCTACATTGGGATCTACATTGGTACAATAAGGTTTGGGGCTGCAGGGTTTCGGCTTTTCGGGTTGTAGGTGTAGGGCTTCAATCCCTGTTACTCTGCAGCTCAGTTTCCTACGGCATGGGTGACTCAACTCTGGTTATATAGATTTGTTGCGACTGGGCAGAAGCAGTCACCTACTATAAACACGTAATACACAAGTTAAAAGAGAAGTAACTGACTGACTGGCCGGCCGGCCGGCTGACTTACTGACTACCTAACTAGCCATCGAACTCACTGTGTACAATACATATATGTGTATTTATATATTATATATTACGTCATATGTGTATATATATATACGTAGCTGGACTTGTAGGGATGTTCTTTGTCACCGAGCTCTTGCTAGCATTTCTCAGGCTGAGGCACCCTCGAAACAGCCCTCCATGAGTCTCAGGATGATACTTCCACTGTACACCGCTACGGCGTGTGTATTAAGTGTATACATACAAAGTTAAATGCATACGTACATACATACATATGTATGTATGTATGTTTGTTTGTATGTATTTATGCACGCATGCATGCTTGCATGTATGTGTACATCAGATCGATGCTTCTGTGTATGGTTGTATGTATGTATGTATGTACGTATGTATGTATGTATGTATGTATATGTACATGTATGTATTTTTGTAGGTCTGTATGTATCCATGTATGTATGCATGTGTGTATGTATATGTACGTGTATGTATGTATGCATGCACATATGTACGTAAGGGTGGTGGTGTGTATAACGGTAGGTCATGTATATACACAAATATTCTATACCATACGCATATACATATACATGTACATATATGTACATATACATATGCATAATATACATATACAAACACATATACATACACATATTGAAACCAAGAGGTGCATTCCCGCATATGTAAGCATTGCACAGTGAAAGCTTATGCCGGAGCCCTTTTGCGATCGAAGGAAAAGTGAATCATGGTAGCGGAGCCTCCTTAGGAGGTTCTCCGACTACGATAGGCCCCTCGTGCGTCCTTTTGTTTCACCGGATAATAGCATTCGCTCTCCTGGTCCGCTGCAGTTCGATCTGCCGGCCCAGCGCCACTGCTGCACTTAACTGTGCCAGTGTTTTCTTCAGGGTAAGTCCCGCTGGAGATCGGGCGCCTCCGGAACGGTGTGTGGCANGTGGAGACGCCTTGCGACCATGCGGTTATGCCGAATGACTCTGTGGAAAGAAGCCAGCGGCTATATGGTGTTTTGTGCTCCCTTTTGAAGGGGAGACCTCTTCTCTTGGTGCGTGGCCTTGAGAAGGAAAAGAATGGCTATGAGGCGCTTCGCATGCTGAAGAAGGAGATGGAGCCCAAAGAGAGATCCCGCTCTTTGGCTATAGTCAAGCAGCTGGCAAGTTGGACATTCAAGGAGGGGGCCGGGCTGCATGAACAACTGATTGCCTACGAGGACGCAGTGCGCAACTACGAGAGCTCGAGCGGCAAGAAGTTTCCAGAGGACCTGTCCGTTGCAACAGTCGTCGCGAACCTTGGCGAGCCCCTCCGGTCTCAGGTACAGCTGCGCCTTTCTGACCAGACAAGATACGCAGACCTCCGCGAATGGGTGCTACAGTACGAGGCGGTGAACACCCCCTGGCTGGCATCACTCAGGCCCTTGTCGGGCCAGCAAGGAGGAGGAAGCAGCGGCCCACAGCCAATGGAAGTGGACCAGGTTACCACCGACAAGGGGAAAGGCAAGANTGGACCAGGTTACCGCCGACAAAGGGAAAGGCAAGAAAGGAAAGAAAGGCGACAAAGGGAAAGGAAAAGGAAGAGGCAAGCAGCAGCGAGAATGGCAAGGAGTTGGCTGGAAGGACCACGGCAACGCCAAGGGCAAGGACAGCGGCAAGAATGGCAAAGGATGGAGCAATGGGAACAGCCAGTGGAAGTACCAAGGAGGAGCGGGCAATGGAAAAGGGAAAGGGGGAAGCCAAAAGTTCCCTGGGCAGTGCCACAATTGTGGCAAGAGTGGCCATTGGAAGAACGAGTGCCCGCATCCCCCACGCGACAAAGGAAAAGGAAAAAGGGTGCAGCAAGTCGAGGATGGAGCAGCATCGACCACGACCTCTACCACATCTACCTCGACCGGTGCCACAGCCTATCGCACCCCTTCGGTGCAGCAGGTGAGGGCATCATGCCTTAGCACGCCCCCGGGATGCCGAGAGACTCTTATCTTCGATATCGCTGAGGAGGGCGACCTTGAGGACTTCTCCNTATCGCACCCCTTCGGTGCAGCAGGTGAGGGCATCATGCCTTAG
Organism: Symbiodinium sp. clade A Y106; assembly: GCA_003297005.1. Lineage (NCBI taxonomy): Eukaryota > Dinophyceae > Suessiales > Symbiodiniaceae > Symbiodinium > Symbiodinium sp. clade A. The sequence goes on along the minus strand of BGNK01003670.1, from coordinate 47,936 downwards.
CACGCCCCCGGGATGCCGAGAGACTCTTATCTTCGATATCGCTGAGGAGGGCGACCTTGAGGACTTCTCCTTGGAGGAGCAGGCGGTGCTCATGATTGCGGCCACCGGCTTCGACGACGGTGTGGAGGTGTTTGCCATGGACGCCACCGACGGCGACGACGATTGGGTGTATAGCCCATGGGCTGAGAGGTGCCACGAGAAGATTCAGATGGTCAAGGCAGGCCTCCCAGGGTCCAAGACTTTTGAAGCAGAGGTCGTGGTGGACTCCGGCGCGGATGTTTCAGTGGCACCCTTGGCCTACCGGGAGTATGGNTTGCCACGTACGATTCAGGAGCAATGCCGCCCGAGGCAGAGGATGTCATAAGCACACCTGGGTGGGCCATTATGCCATCTGGCCTACCGGGAGTATGGAAAGGAAGCGCCCTGGCACAACGTCCAGATGCAGGACGCCCAGGGCAAGCACATTAAGGATCATGGTGCCCGCACCCTTGAGATCACGGTCGAGAACACGAATGGCCAGGCCACGGTGCTGAGGGAGAAGTTTGCCCTGGCCAACGTGGGGAACATAATCTTGTCGTTGGGGCGACTCCTGCGCTCGGGGTGGAGGCTGAATCACAATGGGACCCAGCAAGTCGTTGAGAAAGACGGGTGCAAGTTGCCGATCCGGCTGCGGAGGAACACTCTCATCCTCAAGGCCGTGATCGCAGCCATTGCCACGTACGATTCAGGAGCAATGCCGCCCGAGGCAGAGGATGTCATAAGCACACCTGGGTGGGCCATTATGCCATCTGGCCTACCGCTTTTGGTGGCACATGGTGTCACAGAGGTGCCTGTTGATGGAGATGTGTGGGATTCAAGCGACTGGGCGTCTGTGGCTGTGTTTGTGCGGAAGGAGGAGGCAAAGAGGCTTCCTCGGGCTGGTGATGTGTGGCTGCAGGTNGTGGCTGTGTTTGTGCGGAAGGAGGAGGCAAAGAGGCTTCCTCGGGCTGGTGATGTGTGGCTGCAGGTCCTCACGACGTCAGTGGAGGACTTCGAGAACTGGCCAAAGAAACTCATCGAGATCGATGGCCAGCTGTCGGGCAAGCGAGACGTGGCTGTTCTATACCATGTCGCCGACCTCGGGGAGACCTTGCTCACCATCCCCGGGGACATCTTCAAAGAGCCGCCAGAGGAGGCTGATGTTTACATGCCCGGAGGGCCGGGGGAAGCTGACGATGGAGGTGGAATTGGAGAAATGGTGCCGGAAGTTTGGCCTGAGGGCCGGCCGGCAGTCGAGGAGGAGAAGGAGGACGCTCCTGTGATTGATGAGGTGACCTTGTCTGTGGAGACCCCCCTTCGGCAACTCCGGAAACTTTGCGAAAGGCTTGGGCTGGCGACGAGCGGCGGCAAAGCAAAAGTGCTGAGGCGCTTGAAGGATCATCATGTCGTCATGGAGCGGCAAATGGCAACCGAATTGGCGAAAAAGGTCTTTGCTGATCGGGACCGCAGCGCCCTGCCATTTAGAACTCCTACCATGCCGTCAGCNCGCTTGAAGGATCATCATGTCGTCATGGAGCGGCAAATGGCAACCGAATTGGCGAAAAAGGTCTTTGCTGATCGGGACCGCAGCGCCCTGCCATTTAGAACTCCTACCATGCCGTCAGCTTTTCAGCAGGAACTCCACGAAATCACGCACCAGCCTTTCGCCCCTTGGTGCTCTGCCTGTGTGATGGGTCGCTCAAGGCAAAGCCCACACGACAAAGCGAGTGAAGACAAGAAGTGCGACGCCAATGGCAAGACAGGCCCAGTGCTGCAAGTGGACTATTGCTACACTTTCACAAGAAGCCCAAATGCCAAGGAGGAGTTGAAGGAGCAAGGTGAGATCCCCAGCAACGAGGGAGAAAACGTGAAAGAGAAGGAGGACCAAGTCGCCGAATGCCCGGATTACCGAGACCAGTTTGGTCTCAACCTTGTGGCGGCTGAGTCCACCACGGGCTGGCTCATAGCTGTGCCTCTGGTTGCCAAGGGGTCGGCGACTATCAAGAGGGCCACCGAGGCTCTGGTCAAGATGTCTATGCTCCTGACGGGTGCCGAGCCTATCACAATCCAGGGCGACCCGGAGCCGGCCATCAAACAGCTCCTCTTTGC
>BGNK01003670.1:26855-43718 GCA_003297005.1 Symbiodinium sp. clade A Y106 | reverse complement strand
GGAGCTCCTGTGCAGAACAGGCGCTGTAAATGATGATGGAAGCCCATATGGTCTTGAAGAGCTCGAGGAGGCAAACTACAAGGCCACGGTGAGAAGGATTGCCAAAAGCGGTGCGATCACAGGCACCAACGCCAAAACGATTGTTCCCATCCTTATGCTAATGATGCAGGTTGCAAACGTGAATGGCCATGGCTTGGAGGGCTTGAGCGTGGCTATGGTGAGCGCCATGGTTGTGGATGGGATGAGTGAGATTTTCAGTGGAGTAGCAACCATGTTGGCGCTGCTCATTATGGTTGTGGGAATCCCGGTCGGCATCCTGGCCATCAGTTGGAGGATGCTGCAAGGGGTTTTTAAGTTTCGGCCAAAGCAATTTGTGGAGGCTGGAACCCANGTTGTGGGAATCCCGGTCGGCATCCTGGCCATCAGTTGGAGGATGCTGCAAGGGGTTTTTAAGTTTCGGCCAAAGCAATTTGTGGAGGCTGGAACCCAGACGCAGGAGAGATGGAGACGAGATGATCGGATTTGGGCGGAGGAGTACACGCGGCGAGCACATGAACTTGAGACAGCCCTACATGAGCGGAGTGAAGAAGTTCGCCAGTGCGAGAGAGCATTGATCGAAGTGAGGGCCCGTCTCAGAGCAAGTGACGCTGAAGTTGGACGTCTCAGGGCTGAAAATCACCATGGAGATATTGCAATTGCAATGTCCCGTGGACAAGTGTACCATAAGCCTAACTGCGGAGCGCTGAGGTCCAGCAACAGTGTTAGAAGGTATCAAGCGTGTGCTCTGTGTCATCATGGATAAGGGACCGTGCGCGAATGCAGAGAAAGTTTGGACGCCCCCTGGAGCACAGCGCTCTCAGAGGGCGAGGCGGGGTGAAACCAAGAGGTGCATTCCCGCATATGTAAGCATTGCACAGTGAAAGCTTATGCCGGAGCCCTTTTGCGATCGAAGGAAAAGTGAATCACATATTGTACATATTTTTAATATGTAAATATATATATATATATACCAACATATAATATATATATCTATATATATATATATATATATACAATGTACATATGCATATGATTACATACACATTTTCATATACAGATGCATATACATGTACATATACATATGCATATACACATACGGACACACATACATGTGCATATGCATATGCACACACATACACATGCACATGCTCATATACATAGACATAGACATAGACATAGACATAGACATAGACATAGACATAGACATAGACATAGACATAGACATAGACATAGACATAGACACATACATATGCATATACACACACGCACACAGATTGCGGCTACCCTAAGCCCCAAGCCCTGAATCATAAACCCTATATGAGTATGACCATATGTTGTTCCTAGGTTCCGACTCATGTTTGTGGCCCCTTTATTCAGGGCTGCAAGTGCTGGCTCGGGCAAACGTCCCCACCAACCTAGAAACCAGAAACCCGATCTTGTTTGCTAAACTCCCACTACGCCTTCATTTTTGGGTTAGGGATATAGGGTTGAGGGTCTAGCCCTGAAAGCCCTATCGACTCTATAGGCCATAAACAACTTTTTACCAAACCCCGAAACTGGAAATCAAGCCGCAGGCAGGGGCTTGGCCCGCAGCTGAACGCTGCCACAAAGCTGCCGACGCCGCAATCCGTTACCAAGCCGGCAACGCCGCCGGCGCCGGCCCCGCCATGGCATTTTGCCAAACGCTCAGACGGTGCTTCCTTACATTCGAAGACTGTGTCTCTACGTAGCAACACATTGAAGAGTGCATGTATGCGGTCAGCGCGAGCGTGTGTGAAACTCTCATAGGATTGTTAGATGTTTTTTTTCCAGTGGTCTAGGGCTTGATAGTTGTAAGACCATTTCAGAACAGTTACAATACTGCTATTGCTGCTCCTACTACTGCTGCTGCTGCTGCTACTGCTGCTACTGCTACTGCTGCTGCTACTATTACTGCTGCTGCTACTGCTACTGCTACTGCTACTGCTACTGCTACTGCTACTCCTACTGCTACTGCTACTGCTACTGCTACTGCTACTGCTGCTGCTACTGCTGCTGCTACGACTACTACTCCTTACTGCTAGCTACCGCGACTCCTACTTCTACTGCTACTATTGCTCCGACTTCGAGTACGAGTTCCGGTACAAGTAATTACGAGTACGGCAACGCCTACTACTACGACGACTACTCCTAATACTGTTCGTAGCAAAAACGATATCAGCCTCAAGGGAGTGTTCATGACACGGGTCGTGTAGGGACAGGGTTTAGGATTTAGGAGTTTAGGGGTTTAGGCTTTCAGGGTTTAGGGTCGTGCTGCACGGGTTTAGGGGTCCAGGCTTTAGCGTCTTCGATTTTGTTTCTGACGAAACTGGAGCCTGGAAGCCCTAATCTTGAGCAGCCCTAAGTCCCTGAAGGACTTTGACGAAAGACGACGTGCCCAAAATATAACGATGAAGAAAGTTAAAGCCCAAAGCAAACAATCACCTACAGCCCATCCTAAACCCTAAACTCTAAAGCTCAGGCAACCAACAAATAAAGTCTAAGGCCCCAAGATCACCAGGCTTGGGCTGTGATTTCTGAGCTCTTGTCTGGTTGCAATTGAGGGGTCTGAACAGTTCGAGTGTAGGGTTCAGGGTTGGGTGTTTTGGGATGAGTGAATCAGAACTAGTATGCCCTTGTAGTTCCCTACACCCAGATTGTTCGAATTGTTGCAGTGACCCTAAAACAGCCACAAAGACACATGAAGCTCTGGGAAACCTTTCGCAAGAACACGAAAGCGTTATACAACCTTAGAAACTTGAACGATTCCCGCAAAGCTCCAGCTTTTGTGCGAAACCAGCTGACTCCTGTCCAAGCTCAAAGCCTAAACCTAAACCCTAGACCCTAAGCCCTAAACCGTGTAGAGTTCGCTACGCACTTGGAAGTCCTCTACCTGCAGATTGAGCTGGGTGGAGTCTGACTTGGCACCACGTGGATGCCTGGTTTTGTATCCCAGAGGGTCCCATATACACTACCATTATGGAATTAGGTCCCCAAAACCACAATAGGGATGGTTTTTTTGGGGCCTAAATTCAAAGGTAGTGTATATGGACCCTCTGGGTATGTTGCCAGAAGATATTTTCTTGCTGTCATCACAACCGTCACTACCACGCAGAAAGCAGTTGAAATATAGGGGCCGTATACTAACAATTGCAACACTGTTTGAGGGCTTCGTTGTACTACATCTGTATTGAAGCCCTAGGGTTATTTCTCATCATGAAAGCGCCTTAGTGCCCTGCAAGTCTTGGGCTCAGGTGCCTGCCCAGCCACAGCCGACACAGCCGACTGCATGCCCGGCACCTGTGCAGCAGGACCCTAAAATCTGGAACCGCAACAGATCCTTCTAAGCCACGCACACTGTAGTTATTCCCGCAACACAGAACTTTGCAACCCTATGTGATCATGGACTGTGCTCAGCCGAAGCATCAATCTCCCTGCTTCTATATAGACTCCCTGCTTATGTAATATAGCTACTGTTCACTACGTCGGTCTTGAATGTACGATACGAGTAGGCCACTTGCCTAGTCAATTTCATCTTCAGTCAGAGCAGCACCTTCCTAAACCCCAAGCCCTACATCCCAAACCCCGGACCTCTAAACCCTAAAGCCCTAAATCCTAAATCCTAAGCCCTCTAACCCTAAACCCTAAACCTCAAAACCCCTGAACCCCATTGAAGCCTCTTGAGCTCCTCCGTCCACAAGGAGCAGCTCCATCGAAATGCCCCGGCTGCTGTGCAGGGCCTTTTGCGCCTCGGCTGGCCATGAGATGCTGTCATAAAAAGGTATGAAGATTATGAGTTGGCACATCCATATATATATATATACGCACATACAGCACATACATATATGCATAGACGCAGACACACGTGTACAACAAAGTGTGCTTGCTATGTATCGAAGCCGTGTGGAAAGGGCGGCCAACAAACAACTTCAACCCGCTAAGCAACTGCCTTTGTGTTTTGGCCGCGATTTCATCGGAGTCCGGGTGTCCTGGTGCCTTTTGAGCAAGTTGCTGAGCCCTGCGCTGCTTTCTCCTCAGCCCCAACGCCAAACCCTAATGAAGCCGAAATGCAATTCTGGATTACACGATACTCTACGACGGCCGTTTAAAACACCTGCACAACTTCATAACATCTCATAAGACACCTACAGACATCCCATTAACAACCTCCACCCTAGACTACCTACACCAGGTCTTTCAAGACCTTATGAAAAGCCCTGCAACACCCAAAAAACACTAGTAACAGCCCATTCAAACCCTCAGCCCTGCACCCTGAACCCCTGAACCCCCGAACCCCTAAACCCTAAACCCTGAACCCTAAACCCTAAACCCTAAACCCTGAACCCCCGAACCCCTAAAGCCCCAAACCCGAGCCCTCGAAAAACCCACTAAGCCTACAACGCCCATTCGTAAAGCCACCCTAAATCCTTAAACCCCGACCGAGCGGATGTTTGGAGCCCTAAACCCTAAACCCTAAACCCTAAACTCCTAAACCCTAAACCCTAAACCTTAAACCCTAAACCCGTGTTCCTGGGTCTCAGGGCGAGGGCGAGTCTGTGGAGGTGAAGCGTGGGGTTAAGCGCGGCTTCGAAATGTAATCGAAATGTATGTGGGGGTGAAGATCGGCTGAGAGGGTTTCTTTAGTGTCGAAGGTAATATGCCTTGGGCACTCCAAGCTCGCCTGAACAGGCTTTTGGTACACCTAGTGCGGACCCAAAAAGGAGCCCTTAAAAGAAAACCTAAACCCGAAACCCTAAACCCTAGGCCTCCGACACCGGCGCTTGCAGGACCCCAGCATCCGCAGCGGGAAGCGGCTTTGGGCTCAGGGTTGTTTTCTTTCAGACGCTTTTGGGGATTTCGGGGTTTAGGGTTTCGGGCTAAGGGGTTTAGGGTTTAGGGTTTAGGGGTTTAGGGTTTAGGGTTTAGGGGTTTAGGGGTTTAGGGGTTTAGGGTTTGGGGTTTGGGGTTTAGGGTTTGGGGGTTTAGAGCTTTAGGGTTTAGGGGTTTAGAGCTTTGGGGTTTAGGGTTTAAGGGTTTAGGGGTTCAAGGTCTAGTTGTTGTTACAGGTTTAGTTTAGGACCTCGAGCCTCCAGGTGATATAAATTTGTATAAGGTTGTGTTGCCATCAGGCTCAACACTTCCCAAAAGCCTCATATAGTATGGTCTTTGGACCTAAGAGCCTTAATAATGTGTGTCCTTAGAGCCTTAGGGCTCGGGATTCAAACATTTCTAGGGTTTGCTTTCGGGCGTCGGGGTTTAAGTGTTTAGAATTGTGCAAGGGCTTGCACCCTTACATAATGTAACCCTTACAGTATCCCTTCCAGTAAGCCTTATAAAGACGACCCATAGAGCAACCTGTAAAGTACCCTAGCAACCCATGAGGGGTGTTTTTCTCTGTGTGGGCGCCAGGAAGGATTCTTCAGCCAGCGGTAGAGACTTACACGCTTAGCCTAAGGCGCCAAGGAAGGGTTTAGGGTTTAGGACGCAACACCGTGCTATATCAGGCTTTTGAGCTATTTGGAGCCATTGGGGTAGAGTGCAACAATCAAACTTGAAACTTTATCTTAGACCCGAACTACCTAAACCCTATACCCTTACGCGCAGAACCTTAAAGCCTAAAGCAGCACTCTAAACCCCACACCCTCAACCCCAAACTCTACGACTGGACCCAAAATCTCGAACATTCTTCGTGCTTCCGACTTTTCACTGAGCCCTAAACCCTAACCCTTAAACCCAAGACATTCTGCAACATCTTAAGATCCTTCTCTTTGCTATGTACTTTCTTCCAATGCAGCTGTTCTATTGCTCGTAATGACATGAGAGACACAGGTACACTGAATCCACCCTAAACTCCTAAACCAGAAGCCCCAACAAAAATCTAAATCCCTAGACCCCAAACCCTCCCAAACCCTCGCCGCATCCGCCAATAGTTGCCGCAGGACTCCCGCCACCGCCCACCTCTCAGTGGAGTCGTTCGGGTTTCGATTTGGGTAGTTGTCAAAATTATGGTCCCTTTTTGGGTACCCTAATAATAGGTGCCGTATTATAATAGGGACCCCAAAAGGGACCATAATTTTTGACAACCACCCATTTGCAAACCCTATAGAAGTTCAGGGTAGGGTCGCTTCAGCATGGCTCCTGGCTTGTTAGACGCTTCGAGATTCGAGGTTTCGCGGCCCAGACTGTAAGGTTACTGCGTAAGCTGTCTGCAGAACTTCGAGCCTGAGGTTGCTAAGGCCAGCTTAAATCCTTGTCATGGAGAGGTCCTGTAGCGCGACTGAATCGATGGCATTTTTCGTTCATGCTTGCATTTGCAAGCACCTGCGTGCGCAGTGGATGCACGGTCTTCGTCAGGTTTTCGTACATATGTGACCCAAGAAGTGTGTGGAACTGACATGAGGATCCTAGCCCCTAAACCCCTGACTCCAGCACGAGAAGTCCAGACTCAGGCTCCCTTTCTTTCTAGAGGAGCTTCAGTAAGTACCAATAATATGGGTGTTTCCGAAAATAGGGGACCCTAATATAGTACCCTAAATAGTAGGAGGATCCTTCTTATAAGGACCCCCAGATAAGGTACATAACTTATTTTCGGAAACTCCCATATTGTTCCTCAGACCGAAAACCCAGGGGAGCCCCGAGAGATGCTCAGGGCCTTAAGCACTAAGCCCTTAACCATGCACCCTAGGCCCTAAACTCTAAACCCCAAACCTTACACCCTAAACCCACAACCCCAAAACCTGAACTCTAAACCCTGAGCTCTAAACCCTAAATCCGAGACCTCAGTCAGGCTTCGGGTCTAGTCCAGAGCCTTCTACTGAATGAATCGTGATCTTTTTTCTCAGGATGCCAGAGCATTACCAGGCGCTCCCGGGCTTCGGTTTAGGGTTTAGGGTTTAGGGTTCCTTTACGGCTTCTATAAGAGCTGGAGGGTTTCAAAGGTCGTAGATTGGAATACGGTTCTGGGTAGTTGTATCGTAGATCTACCTTAACCTACCAAACCCTACTTTTTTTGTAGGGTCTTATTATAAGCCCTAATATGGAAATTATAGGGACCCTACAAAAAAGTAGGTTTTGGTAGGTTAAGGTAGGTCAGAGACCCGCTTGAAATCCTCATGAACTGCAGGTGTTCGCGTCGTTTTCCTGTTCCACTGGACGAAGGAAGATGTAGTACCGAGCACAACAGGGGATCAAGAAGAACGGGTTTACGGGTTTAGGGGTTTAGGGTTTAGGGTTTAGGGTTCACTGGGAAGCCAGCACAAGGCAAAGGAGGGGAAAGCAGCAGCAGGTGCTGCGAGGAACCATGGCTTGATGTGCTTGGAAACATGTTCGGTTTAGGGTTTAGGGTTTAGGGTTCACTGGAACAAGACAACGTGCATTCTTCAGACATCAGATTTCGGATTGATTTTGAGTTTAAGGTTCAGTTGCTCTCGTTTAGGTTTAGGGCTACGGTTTGGGGTTTAGGGCTTAAGCTGTTAGTGGCCCACAGCTTCAGAGCAATGCTATCACATATACCGCACACTGATATTATGGGGACTATACTTCCTAAAACAGGCCTTATTAACTCCTTATTATAGGTATTAAGGCCCCCTACGCCCCTCCCCCTACCCCTCAAGGGTCCCTATGATTAGAAGAAGCCTTACCTGGACCCCGAAAGTGGGTGGAATAATGACCTTTTACAGCTGTTGGGCCATTCTTTTACAATGTGTTTGAGGGTTTGGGTAATATATATATATAGGGGTCTTAATAATTAGAATAGGGTTTTGGGGCCCATTATACTATAATTATAACGACGCTCCGATGCCCTGTTCACGCGCGCACGGCAGGACAGGTAAGCGTTTTGCACTGTAAATACCACGAAAAACACAACTTTGTTGTTCATTTGCGTGGGTTGGGTTTTAAGGCGTTTCTGCGTCAAAACGCGTTAAAACTCGAAAAATGGCCGCGGCGCAGCTGCAAAGGAGAGTGTTCTGAAGCCAGGCAGATGCGAACAGTTTGTGCGTTGCATGGTCGATTCGTAAACGGTTGTTTGTGAGAAAGCGGAAAAACTCGAGGAATGTGAGCTTTCGACGTATTCGGACCAACAGTTTAGCAAGACAAAGAACAAAAAAGAGGAAACACGAAAGATCATTTTGCCTCGTAAAAACCATGATGCGGATTCTTTTGAGCACAGGACGAGGCCACATATGTGGTTCGTAGCGTCAAAAACCCGAGGAATTTGCTGGTTTTGTTTGTTGTGAAGTGCTTACAGCAGACACGTGGCAGGGGCAAACGCAGGATGAAAATCGAGTTTTGATGGAGTTTCTTGAATGGACTCGACAATGATATCTTCGAAAACCGTGGCAGGCACGGCATTTTGTGAGTTCGATGTGTTTGTATGCGTTTTGCATTTTTTCAATTTTCATTGTTTTTTTTTTTTTTTTCGGTTTGCGTTTGGTGGACACATTTGACCGCGTAAAAGGAGTTGTGGACACACAGAATTCGCGGAATACAGGGCATTCGGAGCACTATTATGTTCGATGTATATAGGCTTATGTTACAGATATGAGTAGATCTACCTTGAGGAGCTCGCCAGATGTAGCAGCAGCACAGAAGCAAGAGGAGCACGAGCAGTAGTCGTAGTCATCCTATGTAGCAGCAGCAGAAGCAAGAGGAGTAGTAGTAGTAGTAGTCGTAGTAGTAGTAGTAGTAGTCGTCGTCGAGTTGTAGCAGTCGAGTTGTAGCAGTCGACCTGACGGAAATAGCCCCANCCCAACCCATGGAAGTCGGAAAACCCTGCGCGTGCCGGCATTTTCAAGCCCTGAATTCCAAAACACTCGCAAATACCGATGCGAAAGGCCTCTAAAACGTAGTGCGAAGTGCGCGTGAACAGGGCTACGGAAGGTATAACAAGGAGCCCCCCAAAACAGTATGGGTTATTATTTAAGCCCCTATAGTACGCAGTGAGACCTGTTTCCCGGTTTCTACCTTGCATCTAAAACAACTCATCGCCCTGCAGCACCAACTTAAGCTTCTACCATAGAACATCCCACAATTCGCAGGGCCGATTTCCGAAATCCGGACTCTAAACCCCAGACTAAGCCGCCTACATGAACCCTACGTTCCGCCTTGAATGCACCTCCCCAGCCCCTGCGTGCACAGGTCCAAGCTGCACCGCCGCTGCGGAGTAGTGCTGATACATTCGGCAGGGGTCCCGATTCGGGGTAGTTCTTTGGTTTTAGGGCTTAGGAGTGTAAGGGTTTAGTTAAGGTTTGAGGCTTAAAGGTTCACGCTTGAGGGTTTAAAGATTTGGGTTTTAGGGTAACCATGCTTAGCATTTCATAATCTTAATAGTAGTGGCATCTGGGGCTGTCACTGCGGTGCTGGCAGAAGTTCAGCAGCTCGATATGCTACGAGGGCCTAAATGCCTAGGTCAGAGCTTTGGAGAATGTTATGCTGGATCGGTAAAACCCTAAACCCCAAAAAACCCTAAACCCTAAACCCCAAAAAACCCTAAACCCTAAACCCTAAAAAACCCTAAAACCTGAACTTAACGGACTATTCTGCATTGTATCGGTATAATTATCACCGATGTTAGTCTCGCAGCCGTCCTCCAGAGTCTCACCTCCGGGGTTGAAGTGGTGAGGGATTCGAGTTGAGGGTCTCCCTAAGGGTCTAAAGGACCCAATAATTAGGTACTCGGCTTTAGGTTGGTATTATGTAGGTTAGGGTTTTGGAGAGTATATGATTACTTTGGGTACTTGGACCCTTGGGGTTTAGCATGGAATGTGCACGGAACATATACCCTGTCACCCGGCTTTACAGCTGGGTCAGTTGCCCATATGTCAAAGTCGTCAAGTCGTCGGCGCTCAGACGCACACGTCACGCTTCATGATCCTCCACTAACAGCCTCCGACAGTGTGTGCTTTTGTGTGTGTGTGTGTGTGTTTTGGGAAGGGGCGGGTTGGATGCTGTCGAGCATTTATGACTGGAGGGAGGCCATCCGTCGGAGTCCAATCCGACACCCCGCCCTTGCAACTCATCTGGAGCCCAGACCCAGCCCAGCCCTGAACACTTAGGGTTTAGGGACCCTGAAGTAACTCTAAGCCCTACCCACCAAATCCCAAACCCACGAAAGCCCCTCAGCCCTTCTTGGGCATCTTGGGTTCAAGCTTTGGGGATGTGAGGGTTAAGGGTTTTTTCTGGATCTACGGGTTTGGTCCTTAAGATGGAATTCTTTCAGGGGTTTTCAGGGTTTCAACAAACCATAGCGAACTCCCTCCAAGGTACTCCATGGCCTTGGCAGGGCCGCCATCTTCACTTTTATGCCGTGATGTGCAAGGATGATGTCGAGGCGGGTTCCATAACTCCCACTACGGTTATATGGGTCTGAGAAAATGGCATATAATGGTAATAGTATCCCCTGATAGTCCCCAGACAGTTAGCTTCCCCCAAAGCCTAAACCCTAAACCTCAAACCTTAAACCCTAGTATAGAGCGCAAAATCCTGGTCGACTCTGGCCCCCTTTTTAGAAGAACCAGACTTCGGAAGTCTGTTGTGGTTGCTTGTTCTATGAAGGGTTTAGGGGTTGAGGGTTTAGGGTTCTGTGAAGCTCCTACACAAGTCGGGTTTCAATTTGAGTCCAACGCAGTGCACTTCAGGGAATGATACTCAGCTGAACCTTAAATTCTACACCCTATAGGTCTAAACGAGTCTAAACCCCAAACCCAAAGCTCTTTTGCCCAGATCCGCGCCGCGCCCACTTATGCTGACGACGCACGGGTTGGCCATTTCCTGCATCCTGGGCAGGTCGTAGCTACTCGACGCGAAGCTTGAGTTATGAGGTTGAGAGTTTTCAAGGGTTTAGGGCTTAGGGCCCAGGTTTTGGGGCATCTAGCCCTGAACAAGACTAACTTAAAGTTTCAAAACTGTATGATTTAGGTGCGACGGAGGGGCGATACGGGTTTGTGGAAACGGCTCAGCGGTGGTGCAATGTTTGCAGATTTGTATGGGGCTGGAGACTCCAGACCACAACCCAATCACAGCTGCATTGGTCAAGGGGTAACCTGGTAAGTACATTATGTATATGGGAGTTTCCGAAAATAGGGGACCCTAATATAGTACCCTAAATAGTAGGATCCTAATTATAAGGACCCCCAAAGTAAGGTACCCCTAATTTTCGGAAACTCCCACATAGGGCCGGCCGACCGGCCCGGGGCAAATTGATTACATCGTTCTCACCCCCAGCAGGCCTAAGGCCTAAACCGTTATGGTACCCTTCCAGGACCCCCTAAACCCTAAACGGTTTAGGGTTTAGGGTTAGGGTTTAGGGTTCTGACCCCTGCAAAACAGCCCGACCAGCTACAGGGCGCACGTGATGTCCGACCTCAGAGCTTCCTCCCCCAATGCCTGGCCTAGATCCGTTCTTTGGGAAGTGTTTGGTTCCCGAGGTCGTCGATGAGCGCAAGCTGGTGCAAGCCTAAGCAGCGGTTTAGGGTTTAGGGTTTAGTTTTTGAGGGTTTGGGGTTCACCGTTTAGGAGTTTAGGGATCTAAACAGTCGTAGTCGGTATTATACCGTTGTGTAATACTTCGCAATTGCAGCCCGTCAACCTAAACCCTAAACCCTAGCCCTACCTCGCATCCTGCTGCAGTTCCTTTCTAAGCTTAGACAGTTTAGCCCCGAAATTCCGAAAGTCACAACCCAGACCTCGGTTGAGGGGTGGGGGGGGGCGCCGGAGCTACACTCGGCATCGTCAGTTTTAACTGCCCTTATTGTTTACTATTGAGCCTTAGTTGCCTTAGTTATCAAAAAACAGTTGGGGACTGTTGAAATCGACACCTAGTGCCTTAGAGGAAGCCCTGCAGCGCCATGTCTTCAGTCATTCAGGGCTGAATCGTGAGGCCAAAGTGCAGCCAAGCACCTCTCGGACTTTGCATGGCATGTAGGGTTTAGGGTTTAGGGGTGTATGGGGGCATGTAGCTAGCTGGTCTTGGTTCCATTCCAAGCTCTGTTGACGTGCGGTCCTTGCCCTGTAATCCTGCAAGTGAAATCGCGGGGTCATGTGATCTTATGTAGGCATCTTCTTCTCAAAGTCGGCTTTATATTGGACAGAGTTTCCTGGAGAGTAAGAGCAAGTCCACCCGGACTCGCACCGAGGTGAATAGCACGAGCTTTCTGCATCTGGCAGACGAGCGCGGCTGGGTCTTCGAAACGAAGGACTGGCACTGGGCAGTGGTTGAGTTCAGCTCCTTTTCATTCATCTGTCTGGTTCTTAGTAGGGAATGGGGGAGTGGATTATGGAGACTATTATTGGGCATTCTATAGGGACTACTATAGGGATCCATTCCCCCATTCCCTACTAAGACCCAGACAATCGTTTTAGAGTGCAAGAGCACAAATTCTGGACACCAAGCACAAGCCCAGAGACTTCGCCCTAAACAATCAGTCCTGATACAGGGGTTGGAATACTCAGTGATAGTATCCCCTTGCAGTCTTTGTACATGTTTATAGTGTAGTCTAGTATAGTGTAGTATAGGCCACCCAAACGCCGCACTCCAGCAATTAGGAATACCACCGTACACCCTGCAACAATCAACATGAGCCCCGAGGCAACACTTCGCACCGGGAGTCGTCCGCAAATCTACTGGATAGATATCAGATCTAGTGGCATCATGTCCAGCATGTTGATTGATATTCTTGCTGCTCTGCCAAGCGGCAATAAAGGACGTTGTTCGTGATGATGTCGCTCATGGTGACGATGGGCGATTATGATGATGACGATGGCGGTCATGATGATGCTGGTTGTGGTGGTGGTGCTGGTGCTGGTGCTGGTGCTGGTGCTAATGCTGCTGCTGATAATGATGATGATGAGGATGGATAGTGGTTATGGTGGAGATGGTGACGGATGCTGCTCTCATTAGCTATTGTCACGGTGCAGCTTTGAGCTAAAGTTCAATACTTGTGGAAGCTATGGCCACTACTACTTCCACTGTTCCATTCCCGTTCTCCATGACAACGAAAATATCTCATTTCTTTGCCTGCATTGCTTCAGCATGGACCCATTCCACTATCCTCTTTGGTCTGTTCTTGCTGTTGTCTGCACTATTTCGTGGCTACTATGCTTCGAATGTCCGTGATTATAAACATGGTGATAAAAACTCTGATGACGGTGACAGCGATGCGCTCGGGACCATGATGCCATCATCATAAGCATATGGCATGTCTGTCAAAAAGCAGTCACCAATCAAGTACCCCGTTTATACAAGGGATACCACACAACTCCGAATCGAAACCCTACCGTTGAGTAACAACAAACCCACTCCCCAGGCCCAAACCTGGAGCAAGAAGCGAAACGGTTCAGGGTTTAGGGTTTGCTTATGTAGACAGTCAGGCCCGTAACGAAGGAGGTTTACGCTATGTCAACCGGAAAGTAAGGTGTGGCAGTAGGCAAAGCTTCCAGGGAGCAAAGCCATTCAGCTTCATGAAGAGATAGCTTGACCTGTAATTTTTCGAGGCTCGCGAGTGGATTAAGTTTCGGACTTGCGTGAGGACCGACTACTCGTGTTGACGGAGGTGCAAGAGTTCGAAAAAGGGCAGGGCGCTGAGATACTGAATCTCATGACGAGACAGTCTGGGCTGTTAGGTTAGTTCGGAAGTAAGGACTCTACCCATAGGCCATAGGCCCCAAAGTAGTTCCTTTTTGGGATTACCTTTGAATTCTAAATATGAACACCAAAAAGGAACTACTTTGGGGCCTATGGGTAGGGTTGTTTGGAGGATTAGGGGATTCGAGTGTTTGTCAGTTTTCAGGGTCTAAGGCTTTAGGCGGTTTGGGTTGTAACTTAAGGACTCCTTGCCTTCTGTGTTTGCCTGTGCGTTATGTACACATTCGCGCTTGGATGCAGTTGCATATCGCTGCATCAACTTAAGCTGATGTGTATAGGTTCCTATGTGCAGTGTACCTATGCGTTAGCTTGCGGACATAAAGGGTCTTCCGTTGGTCAGGAGTTTGGTGTTGCCGCCGGGTGTGCGTCGGGGCAACTGTGAAGCCTGCAGGCTCTGGCACTACAGCGTCATCTGCCAGGCGCACTTCAGACTCCAGGGAATAATATGGGGGCCTAAATAATTACCAATACTGTTTTGGGGGTTCCTTACTATAATCATAGTATAATATGCCCAAAACCCTTTTCAAACCCTAAACCCTAAACCAGAAACCCTAAACCCTAAACCCTAAAACCTAAACCAGAAACCCTAAACCCTAAACCATTAAGGCCCATATTATTGGACCAGAGCCTGGAAGACTCCGGGTTGCCGCGCTGCAGGGAGTACCGCGTGGAAGCGCATCAGGGCTCGCGGTTGCGATGCTGGCATGGTGCCTATAGTCTCCATTGTAGTTCCTTTTTGGGGTTACCTTATAGGATCCTTATTATATATTTGGTTAAGCCAAAAAAAGGAACTACAATGGAGACTATAGGTGGGTTTGAGAATGTTCAACCTTCATCCCCCCCCTCCGATGCGTCTTGCAGGGGCTCGAAGAAGCTCAATATGTAACAAACCATGACTTTTAGGATCCCTCGTCTGCTAAATTACCCATGCAATCACAGTGAGCCGATGTGTCATGGACGGCGTGAAAATCATGCTTGTGAGATGCGTGGCCTATGAGCCTGACGATCGTCATCATCATCATCGTCGTCATCATCATCGTCATCATCACCATCGTCATCATCACCATCGTATATCAACGTCATCATAGCACTATCGTCTTCAGCGCCATTACGATGGTCATCTTCATCACCGCCGCCATCGTGGTCATGATAGGCTGCATCATTGCAAAACTCTACACCTTCATCATCAAGCTCTCGGTGCCCCGAACACCCTGATATCCTGCAGTACAAGCCCTTTTGCCGGCTCTTGCACACCACGTGAGGAAGACGTGGAGACTCGAATGTCGCCCACGTGCGCCTGCTTCGGCGGATTTCGTGAATCCTTGAAGACCCGCTGTATGCTGGTTGAGGGTCATGGCTGCAGCTGTCCCTAGGGATCTAAGGACTCATATATTAAGGCTTTTCGGCCCAAAGACCATACTATATAAGGCTTTTGGGCTATGTTGATCCCTAGGGTGTTCGAGGTGAGCACACCAGTTCCCACAGGCCAAGAACGGAGGTCTCATGTTCAGGCCCGAAATCGAGAGTAGGAGTGTCATACCTAGCCTGCCGGCGTAGAACGGGAGCTGCTTTCAGTAGGCATCACCTCTTCAGGTTGTATTCCCCGAACTCCAACTTTCAACACCTCCCTCCTCTTGTGATACTTATTATGGTATGATCCTTTATTTCGTTTTCGGAAATCCTGCAGCTTTTCTCAATCGAATGCGGTTCTACCGTGCAGAAACATCTGCAGCTTGGCTGAGCCTTGATCCCAAACGCCGAAACAACGAGAAACCAGGATCTATTTTGGTGGCTCCTTATCATATTTATAGTATAGTGGGTCCCAAAACCCTATTCTAATTATTAAGGCCGCCATATGAACTTCTATTCACTACACCCTAGCCGCTGTATCCCAGCGAGGCATCTATTCCGTAAGCCATAACAGCGGACACTTTTCTGTCTGACAAGCTGCTTCCACGTGAGGGGAGCGAGATTTCCCGCCTTTTGCTGCAGTGACGTGTCACAGAGGTACTCTGACGATGCTCGGACAGGTGTAGTTCTGATGTCAGGCCATGCGCAGCTTTTGCAACATGCAGTGCTCTCGGCGTGTTTGGAGACTTCTGAGAGATTTTGGGGTTTCAGGGTTCTTGAAAAGCAACTCCAGTCTTGGAATTTGGAGTTGGAGCTGGGATCAGGAGCTTAAGGGCTTCCTTTGTACCCCACATCGCAATGCCAGGACCGGACACCCGGAGCAATGAATCCGATTTATGCAACAGAGAAGCCTACACTAGACTCGTGAAATCATCTTAACAGCTAAATGAGCCAGCTATTGAGCATTCCAGAGCTTCACCCATGGAAGTGTTTAGGGCTTAGGACGTAGGATCCCTCATTCGGGGATGGTTAGGTAACCTAGTGCTCGGAATAATTATTGACAGTATCTCCTTATGGTCTCCTATATAGAATTCTACTATAAGGTAACCCTTGCAATGTTCGAATTAATAATAGCATCCTCTTATGGTCCCTACATCAATCAATACAGCTCTACTAAAAGACAGCCCTAAACAATGTCCGAATTATTCAGCCCCTTATGTTAGAGGTGACTGACCCGTCACCTCGCAGGCGACTGCATCGCGGTTGACGAGCGATGCACCGTCGCCGGCGCTCGGTGGTCGCCTTGGGGTCAAGGTTTAGGGTTTAGGTTTTAGGGTTCAGGGTTCCTCTTGGAGTCGTCTCTTCTAGAGGTGATGTGCGTTTTGAAATGAACTGTTTCATCTTCAGACCAAAATCCTAATTCCTAAATCCTGAACCCTAGACCCTAAACCCTCATTCCGCCCTAATCCCTGAATCCTAAAGTCTCTTTAAATCCTAATTATAGCATATCGCGCCGAACTACATTATTGTTATGCGATAATTACTCACTATTCTTGACCCCAAACCGCGTTCTAATGATTAAGTTGACTAAGTCTGTCTTTGGATCCGATGGCTGACCCGTGTCCAGCAAGGGGCCCTACCCAACCGCTCCAGGCAGGAGTCGGGGTTAGGGTATGGATGGGCTTTCTAGGGTTTAGGGTTTACGGTTCAGGCAGGGAAGTGGTGTTTTTTTTTTTGCTGTGGCCCCGCCGGGTCTTTTTAGACCCGATGTAGTACCCCAGACATTTTTTGCTATTGTCTAAAAAGACCCGGCG
>BGNK01003670.1:832-26850 GCA_003297005.1 Symbiodinium sp. clade A Y106 | reverse complement strand
AACACCCTGGGTGGTGTTTTTTTTTTGCTCTGGCCCCGTGCCGGCACGGGGCTTCTCCTTCCCCTGCCTTTCCCCGGGGCCGGAGCACAAAAAAAACACCCTGGGTGGTGTTTTTTTTGCTCTGGCCCCGCCGAAAGGTCGCGGCGCCCAACGGAGCGCAACAAAACAAAAAACACTTTGCACACCCGGGGCCGACAGCAAAAAATTTTCTAGAAACCAATGACGCGGGGCACGAGCAAAAAGGGGCCACAACAAAAAAAACAACACCCTGGCCGTTCAGGCAGACGGTTGAAGGGTGTAGGGGTTTAGGGTTTAGGTCTTCAAGAGATCTGGGTGCCCCTCTCCCCTCGCATTCTCTCCCGCCTGCGAATCCTGCTTGTTTCCCTCAAAAGGTACTGAAGGGTTCTGTACTAGGGTTCCCTTGAACTTTAGGATTGTATAATAGGACTGCCTTATGGGCCGAGGTATTACCCGTTCATGCCTTTCTGGCGGTCATTGACCACAAGAAAGAGAATCATTGGTCAATGCTTGGGCCGCCAACAAACAATCCGGAGCATGAAAGGCAACGCACGAGCACGGTGCAAAGCAAAAATTAACCCAACATACTGTAGACCCCTGAGTATAGCTCTGCTTGATGCCTAAACCCTAACCCTAAACCCTAAACTCCCTAAACCCTAAACCCTAAACCCTAAAGGTTCTTGAAGCTGGCGGACGGCCGGGGTTGGGTTTTCGAGACGAAAGACCGTCTTCTCGTCATGAGCGAGGCCGGAGCTCGGATTTAGGGTTTCGGCGTTCAGGTTTTAGGGGTTTTAAAGTTTAGGCGTTGTGGGTTTAGGGGTTTTAAAGTTTAGGCGTTTAGGGTTTAATATTTAAAGTTCTCTGGGATTGGGACATCATTACGGCTTTGGGGTTTAATGAGCTTGGGGTTACAAGGGTGCTAGTGTTCATTCGAGGGTTTACCTTTTTTTTGGCAGCGGGTGTGGTAGCCCTCGCAGAGAGCACGTCGCGGCTTCATGCTGATTGTAGTCTTCAGCGTGTATGCTCCTCACGAGACGCGGATCTTCGGTTGGAGATGGGGTCTCGGAGACTCAGGGTATTGAGTTCCATGGGCTGCGGTCTGAGGTTTATGCTTGGTGATCCGCGCATGAATGTGCAGGGTATACATCTGAGTTATTGGCGTGCTGCATCTTGCTCGTTTTTTTTGAACATGTTGGACATCCTCAGCAAGCCCTTCGTGCAATTCTGCAGCCTACAAGTGCTCAAGTGCCAGGTGCGGGCAAAGGAGAAGGAAGCACGCGACTTTGCGAGGGGCCTTTGGCACCTGCCCCAGGTATTCGTGTGTTTTGGAGCTCATGGCTTGATCTTCATGTTGGTATCGTCAGGGTTGTTGCTATTGTTTTTCGCAAGATAGCTTTAGTTGTGGGGGGCTCCTAAGTAAAGAGAGGGCTCCTTGTTCACAGGTGCTTCGCCCCT
This sequence comes from Symbiodinium sp. clade A Y106, assembly GCA_003297005.1. Lineage (NCBI taxonomy): Eukaryota > Dinophyceae > Suessiales > Symbiodiniaceae > Symbiodinium > Symbiodinium sp. clade A. The sequence continues at coordinate 25,377 of BGNK01003670.1, read as the reverse complement.
TGCTCGCGGCATGCAGAGGTAGGTTGTTTGGGGGTGCAGTGGCAGGAGCTATCTGGACTCTTCGCCGGCACAGTTGTTGTTGCTGCTGACTCCGTTGCCGGTGTGTATCGCGGCGTTTTCGTCGTGCTCAAAATTAAGTAAATCGTTAAATAGGGGCGTCGGCGTCTTCACCCAAGTCCTCTTCTTCGTCCGCGTCGATGCGTCGATTGTCGCTTGTGCTGTGAGCCAGCTTCATTCAGCTTCCACACACCAGAGGATCGTCCTCTTCTTCAGCCAGGGACAGGGGAGTTTCCGAAAATAGGGGACCCGGATATAGTACCCTAAATAGTAGGATCCTTTTTTTAAGGACACCAGAACAAGGTACCCCCAATTTTCGGAAACTCCCACAGATGTCCGAGGGGTGTTGATGTTCTCGGTGAAGGGCTGAGGGGCTCACGGTTCAGGGTGCGAGGTTGCAGGGTCCAAGTTTCAGGTTTGCCTATGGTGCCTTTGTGTGTGAAAGAGGGGGAGGGAGAGAGACAGAGACAGGGAGAGAGAGAGAGAGAGACAGAGAGAGAGAGAGAGAGCATGCATGCGATCTCTTCTTCAACGAACCGTAGATTCGCACCAGAATTATGAAAGATACTTTGGGACCCGAGCTCGGATACTTTCAAGCGGATAATGAGGCTTCGGAGTTTGGGATAGAGGGCTAATACAGCTCTGGGGTCTTCTTGGTACAGGGTATCAGCGTTCATAGAGAGCGAACGGGATCGGATAGTGTTCGGGATAACACCGCAGTCATCCTAATCATAGCACATAATTGTTGGAGCTTCGGTGCCTCCAGGGTTTCAGCTGTAGCGCTTCGAGATGTGTAGTGTGACAAGCTCCTGATCGCCCTTGCAACTTATTGTAGCCCATGCCTGCTGCCAGCCCGCCTGTTTTTTGTACCTGGCATCGCAACCACCTAGTCCTGAGACCTCCACACTCCACACCTCAGCCACACGATGTGCAAACTAGAAACTCTAATCCCTAAAACAACTGACACCCTGAACCCTAAACCGTGTGCTGAGGCATTACACCGTCGTTTGTGACGACGACGTGGAAATACGTGCAGCTCCGACCTACTCGGACGAGGCACTAACTGATACTTCGAAAGTGGAGTCTGGGTTTCAGGGTTAGGTTTCAACCTTAAACTCTACATCCTAGGCCCTTGTTTACATTCCGTCAGTCAGGTATAGGGTGTCATTTGCAGTCTTATCGCCATCATTATATTTTTCCGCGAGTATCACCTTTCGAACCCATCATAACAATGTAGCGGACTGTTTTCAGGGTTTCAGCGTCACCTCGAATCCAAGCCTACATGACGCGCCAAGCGCCATGATGTGGAAGTCCCTTCAAACCCCAACGGGTCCTAGCTACTGTTCTGGGTGATACTTCGCCGAATCTTAACTTAATGGATCTTAATAGTAATTCTTTATATAGGAGCCCTACATTCTACTATATAGGTACTGTGGCCTTTGCGAACATTGAGTCGAAGACAGGAGCCCGTATGACATACCTGGGGATGATCTAGCCCGAAACCACAACCCTAGACATTAAGTTTGGGTTTAGGGTCTTTCCTGAAAGAATCGGCTTGCTCGGATGTTGTGAGGAGCCCCGTTGAAACTACTACGCTGACAAACCTTCAAAACCCGTAGAACCCTCCCAGAAGCCGTGAATCCCAACGAGCCCCTATAAGATGCTGCTAAGGCTTCATAAAACCTTATGTAAAGCCTGTATATATTTGTATGAAAGACGCAACAGTAACAAGAACAAGCCCCTAGAAACATCGAACTCTATGTAACGGCTTGAATGGTAAAGAGTTCAAACACTAAACACTAAATCTTAAGCCCTCACCCTGAAGTATAAACCGTAGAACCGTAAACCCTTAAACTAACCCGAAAAGCCCCAACCCCTAAACCCCAAAAGTCCTAAACCCCCAAACCCTAAGCCCTAGAATTCCTAACCCCCCCAAACCCTAAACCCCATAATTCCTAAACCCCCAAACACTAAACCCTACAAATCCTAAAACCCAAACCCTAAACCCTACAATTCCTAAGCCCCCAGCCCCTAAACCCCAAAATTCCTAAGCCCCCAAACACCAAACCCTAGAAAATCCCTCGAGCCTGGAGGCTAGGACCGGTCTTACCGTTCATCCTGGAGACTGCGTCGCGGTGGACGAGCCGCTCCCTCGGGGGTTTCTCTTAGGTTTTCGTTTTTTTTTTTTAATTTTGTGGGGTTTAGGGTTTAGTTTTTATGGGTTTAGGGTGTAGTCGTGTAGTTTCATGTCCTTTCCGGGGGGTTTTTGGGTGGCTGTGGTGTTTCTATGCTGGCATTTGAGCTTCAGGGTTTGAGTTCGGGTTTTGCACAGCGTTTGGGGTTCAAGCTGTGGGGTTCAAGATTCTTGTTAAGGGGTTTTCGGCAGTTTTTTCCTCGGTTCTTGTTAATTAGAGGGTGCTTGAGGGAGGGTGGTTCAAGGGGGGAGGGTACAAGGGATCCTTAGGGAACCTTGAGGGAACCTCAGGGAGCACGAGAGAGAACCAGGGATTAGGAGGTTATCTACCCTCCTTGACCCCCCCCCCATAAGGATACTATAATGTTAAGGAACTTGATATAAGCTACCAGAATAAGGGAACCTATATCATAAGGTAACTTGAACTCAACTCCTTAACAAGAGCCCAGTTGAATATTTTGGTGTTCCAGGTCTACAAGGTTCGGTTCCGGGTGTTTTGGGTCTCATGTCTAAGATTCGCGGTTGTGGTTTCGGAGCTGGGGGCTTTGAGTTTAGGGTTTAGGGTCAGTGGGGCTTTCGAGACTCAAGTTTGAGGGTTGGGATCTCGGTGTTTAGGGTCGAGGTTTCAGGGTTTCAGTTTTCCAGGAGGGGGTGTTGTGGCGGCCCACGAAGATAGTGGGGCTTGCGTTTGGAGTGCCCCTAGACCCTAAGCCCTAAACCCTAAACCTTAACCGTGCCCTGAAATGATGGTGTCTTTGCGCCCTGCCGAACCGTATCTCGCAAAACGGCCTAAAGTAGACACAACTAGAGACTTTTTGGTTGAGTAATGAAGGCACCTGATTAAGAAACCTTGGGCCTTTATTAGGGTTTCTTATATGAATCCTACTGTTTTGGGGTTATAGGCCCAGGATTTCTTAATCAGGTTCCTACATTAGTTTAGGGTTCCAGGATCAGGTTGAGTGGCTTAGGTTTCAGGCTTAGGTTAGGGTTTCAATCGTAGATGCCGATCTACGGAATGTTTGTATACTCCAAGGTAGCGTTAGGGAGACCCCTTAAAGGGGACCTTGTAACCCTACTTCTGGCTTTCTTAAAAGGGGACCTGTTCTTAGAGATTAGAGGGTCTATATCCCCAAGGGTCCCCTGAGCCTAAGCCCTAAAGTGACGTACGAACCCTAAACCCGAAACACTAAGCCCCTAAACACACTTGGAGTGGTAGGATAAACTCTTCTCTCAGGCGCTGCCGCGTCAACGCGACGTGGTTCCTCCGCCTCTCCGACGGTCGCGGCTGGCTCTTCGAGACCAAGGACGGTATCATCATGCTTTAGGGTTTAGGGGGTTTAGGGTTCTGAGTGTAGGGTGCTCTCTTTGTGTACTGTTCCACTGATCGAAAAAATGAGGTTAACCATAATAAGACATTACAAAAGTAACTTCGGCTCTTCCTGAATATAGGACTAAGTCTTGATGAGGATGCATGTTTGACAGTGATGCTGGAAAGGCTCATGGAGTTCTTATTTTCACAGTGTTTCGTCAACGTGGGGGTACTTGGAGTCGCAATTGCTGTCTTCAAACCCAACTGTAAGTCCTAGGGACCCATAAACAAGTTACGCTCAATCAATGTTACAGTAGCAAACTCCCATATAGCAAATACTAACCTACAGTTTATATTGTCCTAAACCCATGTACCTGATTACTGGGTACCTTGGACCGTTGAAAACCACTGTCAGGTGCTTTGGACCCTTCGGGTACCCGTCCACAGCTTGGTGTGTGTGTGTGTCTGTGTTGCAAAGCTTTGCCAAATAGAGGTCCTGCATGTTCCCACCATGTCCTGCTCTTTATGTCGTTATTGTGTCGGCTCATCTCCACGATTCGGAATCAGATGTTGAAACGGAGGATTCCCGACGCATCATGATTCAACTACGCTGAGCATCGCCCAGCAGGCAGGGGAGGGTTTCTGGGGGGGGGGATGTTGTACTACAATGGTAAGAAGGATACTGCTCCAGTTTTTCAGGCCCCTATATTACTCTCCTCACAGTCTGAGTACTGTACCTCTGCTGTATGTACACCTGGCCTCCACTACAGGTATCTTACGAAAGCTGTCGAGCGGTCCGAGCAACCCTGTATGTACCAGATGCACATACGAGCGTGTTGGACGTAGATTCGTAGATACGTACATACATTCTCTCTCTCTCTCTATCTACATCTTATCTATATGTATCTGTATATACATCTAACATACATATATACATATATATATATATATATATATATATATATATATACACACCAGTACATGCACACACACACACACACACACCGACTTACTTTGGTGGGCCTGTATAAACAAATCACCCGCCCCGAAGCCCTAAACCCTAAATTGCGAATCAATCGGCACACATTTTCGGGAGGCTTTCTCTCCAATCCCTAGGTTACCCTCACTAAAGCAGAGTACTGTAGCAAGCGCATGTTGTTGGCGAAGAACGTGAGGTCACAAACTGACACAGGTGCCGAAATAATTAACACGATTGTTCCTTAAGGCTCTTTGTTATCATGTTGCATGTTACAAAAATACATTGCGTAACCCTGAGCCCTAAGCCCGAAATTCCGAGTCTATAGACTCGTAGAGAGAGTACCGGGTACCCTTAAACCCTCAGCCTTTGAAGAAGCTGGAGCTAAACCCCCTAAACCCGGACGTAGCACCCTAAAGCCCTAAACCCTAAACCCGAACTTAAATCCTACAACCCTGAAGCCCCAAACCTTTTACCTGCCAGGCGCGCTCCTCGCAGCTTCCCCGCAGTGAGAAGTGCAGAGTTGGCAGGACCCCTGGCATAAGCCATGCACAGGTCGTGTGAGTATGTACTAGACTATACTATTATCTTGCGGTGATATGACTGTATTACTCATAGTTACTATGTACTACATACTGTATACTGTGTACTATATACTAGATACTATAAAGGTACATGGGCCCTAAGCGCATGATGATCTTTCCGTACCTTGGTTGTTTCTTGACTTCACAGCTAGGTGTCCTTCCATGCAAAGATCGGTCGGATGCCCCAAAGATGGGCAGATGTGGACGTTTCCCGAAGCTCGCATCTGCAATAAGCGGAGCGATCCAGATTCCCGGAACCAGAGACTACATGTGAGTGATTGTAAACCAGGATCAAAAGCACGTTTCGGGCAGCAGGTCCTATTGATCCTACATGACGACAGTACCAGAACTCGTGGCCTAGAGTTGGGCAAGCGTTCCTGCCCGGACTGCAGAACTTGAGGACTAGCGTGCTGAAGTGCTTTTTCGGATAACCAAGGGTCGGAACAAAAAGTCAGAGTAGGCCCTATAGCAACATTGATATAGGATGCTCCGAAGCCCTTTCCTAATGATGAAAGCCCTTGTTTCTTGTATTAGCATATGGCCTCGGGAAGTTGCACAGTGCTGGGTCTTTGGCAGTAGCCTTCAGGATTTTGGGGCAGTTGATCTTGAGCTCTATGCTGTGGAAAGCAACTGCCCTAAACCCTAAACAAGTATCGCTCATGAGGCTTTCAGCATGTGCATGTCAGCTTTGTCTTTGAAGCCCGGGGCCGGTACGGGGGCGGGTAAAGAGGCAGGCTTTTAGGTGCTCAGGCTTTTTTTGTGGTTGTGGTTGTTCAGGTGATATGATAGGATTTTGGGCGTTGGTGGTTCTTTGCAGCCTGCAATCGTCTTGATCGCTGCTCCCTGCTTGATTTTGGCTTTCAGCGGTTCAACTGTCTCGTAGTGTCCATGTTCTCTGTGCTTGTAAGCCCGAGACCCTAGCATCTAAATTCTAGGGCTGCGCCACGAGAAGTCGCTCAATGCACAGTCTCTAAACCTCGCAATACCCAGGGGTTGGCTTCACCAGCTCTGACGTGCACCTCAATCTCAGCACGACTCAGCCGCAAGCTGCATTGGTTTGACTCTACATTCAGCCCCTCTCTTAGGATCCGCCGTGTGTGTCTGCAGGTATCCAGCCGTAAATCATATTAAGGGTCCTACTATAATTTACGGTATATTCCTTAATTAAGGGGTTTTGGAAGATCTATCTATAGTTAGGTGGCCAGAGTGCCAAAGCTCACAGCTGCCCACTGCACCGCCACGCCTGCCAGTTGGTTCTCTCAGGCCTTGCGCTGCCCAACTTGCGAAACCCTGAAACCCCTAAACCCCTAACAGGACCCCCAAGTACCCTTTAAAGAGCTCTGATGTTTCTCATAAAGAGGTACTTGGTGGGGGGTCTAGGTAAACCCTCACCTTTCATTTAGTTATGTCGTCAAAGTCGTTCCAGGTGTCGTCTTGGGCTGTCGGCGATGAATTCTGGGCAAGAACCGCTGGGTCTTGAATGCTTTAGTGCTCTCAGGAGTTATGTTTCATATGCATTGTTATCAAACACCCAGGGCTTAGCAAAAGTGTGATGCTCGTTATGGCATGGGTTTGAAGGGCGCTCAAGCTTTAATTAATGTAGGGGCCGGAATGATTACACATATTATTCCACGGGGTTCCTTACCTATTCTAGTTGTATTTAGCGGTATATCCCGAAACCCTACGCTGAATATCCAGGCTCTTACATTATATGTATTGGGAGAAAGCTTCCATTCTCCTGCCTTCGGCCCTGAAGCGAAGTTCAGAGGCCCCAGAGACTCCAAAACCCCTTAATTCAGGAATATACCTTAAATTATCATAAGATCCCCAATATGATTTGAGGATATTTAAGGTATATTCCTTAATAAAGGGGTCTTGGAGTCTCTGAGTCTACGATTGTTTATGACGAAGCCTACCCTAAATCCTTAGCCCTATACCGTGAGGAGAGGATCTTCCCAAGTCGCAACCCTGCAACCCCAAACCCTAAACCCTAAACCCCAAACCCTAAACCCTAGGACCCCAGGATCCCTTTCCGGCCTTTGGCTTAGGGTCTGGGGTATGCATGAGGTTTAATGTAGTAGGGGTTTAGGGTTTAGGGTTTAGGCAGGGCCTTAATAACTAGAATAGGGTTTGGGGGGTATATCATGGTATAAATATAATAAGGAACCCCCAAAACCCTATTCTCATTATTAAGGCCCCTACGCCATAAACTCTAGAACCGAACCCCCGAAGCTGAAGACGCATAAATCCTGAAATAAGCCCTAAACCCAAAGCTCCAACCGACCTTACTTTTCCTACGTTGCTGTAGGGCCTAGGGTTCAGGGTCTTGGGTTAAGGGTTGTAGAGTCCAGGAGTCAGATCTCGAGTTTCGGGACTTAGGGGTGGCCATCTTTCGTTTGTAAACCCTGCCTGTAGGCTCATACCCTACCCCCCTTTTTTAGGGTATCTACTTTTCTAAATAAAAGATCCTAACCATAAAACTAGGTACCCTAAAAAAGGGGTAGGGTATGAGCCTCTGGGTAGATATGAACCCCAAGGGTCCAAAGGACCCAATAATTAGGTACTCGGCTTTTGGATAGTAGTCATGTAGGTTAGGATTTGGAGAGTATATGATTATCAGGTACTTGGACCCTTGGGGGAATGGCAGACAGACCAAGAGGGTCCATATACACTACTACTATGGAATCAGGCCCCCCAAAACCATAATGGGGATGGTCTTTTAGGACCTAATTCCATAATAGTAGTATATATGGACCCTTATACCTAAACCCTAAACCCTTATAATTATAGAACCCTTATACTACCCTTATAGTACCCTTGGTACTATATTTGGACCTTCTGGGAGAGGCGGCATGGTGGATGATGACGCCCCATTGACCGAGCTCAAAACCATGCAATTTGACGATGTCGGGTTTCCAAGCTTCCCAAGAAGTTTAGAGTCTAAGGTTTTACGGGTTCCATGTTCGGGGGGATGAGGCAATGAGGATAAGGGTTCGGCTCACGGGGGGTATGGTTATACGGTTATACAGTTTTTTCTCATCTGCAGTGCCATAAGTGCTGACTTCGTTGCTTTTAACTCGCCCCGAGAAAAACAATATGCTCAATTATTCAGGCATGCCGGGCATTGAACGCAGGATCTGTAGACAAGGCGGAAACACAGGGTGGATTCAAGATTAGGGAAGGTGCGCTGGTGATGTCGTAGCTTTTCTCTGGCCTGAGGGCAAAACTGGTCTGTGCACTGGAACCCTCTTTCCTTGTGCTGCCTCTTGCTTCCGTCCTGGAGGAGTTTCAGCAGGATTCTGTGAACATGACCGTCATAACATTCACCGGCGGTCCGAGCACGTGCGCTCACCATCCTGGAAGCACTTTCAATCCTAAACCCTAAACCCCTACGAAGCACTAAACACTTGAAAAACGAAACCCTGACACGGACGTCGTTAGACATGTGGGTGGTTGCCAATATTAGGGTCCCTTTTTTGGGGTACCCTAAATAATAGGTGCCGTATTATAAGAGGGTACCCAAAGAGGGACCATAATTTCGACAACCACCCGTATAACTTTAAGGGTCCATGCACCCAAATAGTATATACTTTGGCCCCAAGCTACCCATATAGGGACTACTTTTTAGGGGACCCAAAATGGGACCCTAATTTTGACAACCACCCATGTGAGCATCTCTTCTCTGCACATCGCACGCACCGGGAGCCGGTGCATGCCAAGTCTCTTAGATACCGTCGCCACAATATCAACAAGAGGATGACGATAATGATGATTAAAATTATGATTCAGATAATGATAATAGTATTCTTAATTTTGTTGTTATTACTATTATTGTTATTGGTAGTTTAGTTTTTCTCATCACCGTTATTGCCATGATCATCATCGTCGTCGTCATCATGAGTATCTTCAGCAGTATAATGATCAGCATCGATGTCAGCATCACGGCTATCATAAACGCCACGCCCATCATGAGTTGTTTTGTCCTGATGAGTGCGAGCACGCACGGGCGTCGGTATCTTTCGTTCCCTGTCTCTCTCTCTCTCTCTTTGTATGCGTTTGTTGATTGTCGTGCGTTCGTGTTGTATTTGTTTGTTGTCTGTCATTCTGCCTGTGCGTGTCTCTTTCTCTCTCTCTCTCTCTCTCGGTGTTTATCTTTCTGTTTGCGTGTGCATGTGCATGTTGTCAGTGAGTCTCTGTCTCTGTGTGTGTAAAGGTGGAGGTGTACGTCGCAGGTGTAAGCATTGAATAGCATTTGCAAGCAGTTCGTATACGCTTCGCGTTGAAGGTGTGGCAGCCGTGCCTGTGCCAAGCCCACTTGGTGATCTAAGGACATGCCTCTGGCTTCCTTAGCCACTAGCACGCCGCAGAAGCCGTCTAAGGCCAGCACCGTGCCGCATGTGACTATGCTGTATATGCGTTACTCTATACTATATACTATACACTGTATATTATATACTATATACTATATATACTATATACTATATACTATGTAGGCCGATGTGAAGCTTAAGCTGTAAACGCAGCCTGTCGCGGAGTTCTCGGCTCTGGAAGATCAGGAGCTATCTCAGATAATGTCATGCAAAAGAACTTCTTAAAGTTGAGAAGTCAAGGTGAAACACTGTGCGAGCTATGCCACACACACACACACTGAATACGAGTGAGTCAGTGGGTATCTCGCAGCATGGTGTCTATTCTCCTCCCTCAGAGCTGTCCAGAGGGACATGTTACGAGCACGACAGCACATCCTACTTCAAGCTAGTTATCATTCCAGCATTGCATCTGTCGGCTCTCTGCTCAGAGTCTGTGCTGCAGCCTCTTGCATGGCTGTAGGTCGTTGGTGTCTACATGGAACCTTCCCTAAACCCTAAACCCCTAAACCCTAAATGCTGGTTCGTCTCGAAGCTTTTGCCAACCTTGTGGTTGAGTGACTGAGTCGGAGGCAGACTCGGGTGCTGGCAGTAGTTTCTTGAGGCCCGGGAGCCTTAAACATTGAGTCCTTAGAGTGTCCAGAGCCATCCCTTGCTGCAGGCGGCCACAGCGAAAGGCCCGCGATCCAAAAATGCGAGTGGAGCACAGAGTCTGCAGGATTATTTTTCCCTAAACCTGTTGAAGGGGTTCCATCAGGGTTGCATTGCTTCTAAAAGCATGAGTTTTGAAGGGGTTGTGCCGGTAGTCAGAGCATCGGGTTCTAGCTCAAACCATAACCCGAAAACCCTACACCCTCATTCTTAAGCCTTAAACCCTTAACCAAAACCCCTTCCCTTGAACCTTTAAGCCCTAACCCTAAAGCCCTCAAGCCTTAAAACCTCGCGTTCATACCTCAGGTCCAAGTAACAAGTACAGTGTATAGTATATAGTGTGTAGTATAGTCTAGTCTAGTCTAGTATAGTACAGCAAAGCACAGTATAGTACAGTACAGCATAGTATAGTATAGCAAGAATAGTATAGCATAGAAAAATGATATGATAAGATAGGATATGGTTTGATATGATATGATATGATATGATATGATATGGCATGGTATGTAATGGTATGGTATAGTAGTATAGTTTTGCATAGCATAGTATAGTATGCCATGGTATGGCATGGTATGGTATGGTGTGGTATAAAATAGTATGGGACAGTATAGTATACAAATTGGGGCCCATATAATATTTGCTGAGAGCCTGCTGTATTGGTATTTGTGTTTCTTAAATTTCAAGGGCTGGTTGGTTTAGGATGTGGGGACTAAGCTATGGCCTATGGCTGTACTGTCAAGGGTTCAGGGGCTAGGCCGCCACTGTCTTGTCAAGGGTCTATGGGCTAGGCTGTACAGTTGCCTTTTTATATCCGGGGGTGGGAGGGTGACTCTGATATGAAGGACTGCATTTGGGCCCCCAGAAATATCAGCATCGTCATGCTGGTCTTCGTTCTCGTACCAATCCCTCAAAGGCCCCATTCCTCAAAATTATGGATTCCTAACGACGCTCGGAGCGCTCCAGCAGGAAACCCAAAGCCCTGCGGGCCCTACAGCCCGTGAAAGCTGATCCCAACCGTTCCGGAAGGGTCCAAGTACCAACACAGTAGGTTCTTAGTGGATATTTGAGCCCTTCGAAAGTATAATTTTACTGTACTGTTACTGTTACTTGGACCCTTTGGGTTTCAGGAACGGTATGAACTGAATGTCCCACGCCAGGCAAAGGCAAAGGTGGTGCGAAGGGCAAGGCCCCGTATGTTCACTTCCTCCTATAGGATGCTACAAAAGCCAGCAGCTAGCAGGGGCGAACGTGCGCCGAGAGTGCTGCTAAACCCCGTAGCCTGAGCCTCATACCCTAGCTTTTCAAGCGCTATGCGGCCCTACACCATATCTTATCTTGTCTGAGTCCTATCTTAAACATTCATTAGTCTGGCTCAGCTTAGCCTGGCTTAACCCAGCTTCGCCTAGCCTGTCTTATTTCATCAATATCTTATCGCAACCACCTTGTTCTTTATGTGTATTGCATTATTTTTCGTAATTTGTGTTAGATCATACTGTACAACGGTGCGCAGTGCTGCTTTCTGTTAATCATGTCCAGACATACCCTCAACTTCACTACCTGGGGGATTTTTTCCCTTAGTCCTAGCTTGCAGGGTTCATGGGAATGTGGTCAGCAATTAAACTTTAGCCTCAACCCGTGTGTTCCCTAAACCCCTAAACCCTGAACCCTTGTGGCTACACTTGCATCACGGTTTTCCAGGCTTCAGATCTCAGGAGTAGCCGTGAACCCTAAACCCCAAACCCCTAAACCCCTACACCCCTAAACCCTAAACCCCTAAACCCCGAAACCCTAAACCCCCCAAACCCTAAACCCAACCCACGAAGCCCGGCCCTCCATGCTCCAGCGATTTCGGAGTCGGGGTTCAGGATTTGGGGGGATCTCGGGGTTAAGGGCTGGAGGTGCTGAAATCCTGCCCAGCAGAATCTGATCTTGATCATTTCGGCGCCCTTCATCCGGACACCGGAAATCCTTAGGCTGCACAATTTTGGACCCTAAACCCTAAACCCTAAACCACTCGAGAATTGGAAGTTGAGGTGTGTCGGATGTTGGAGTCCTTCAGATTTCTGAGAACCTTACTCCGGGGTCTCAAAATACAAGCAGAGTTCTTACTATTTAGGGTATATATTAGGCTCCTGATTTTTTTAAAGCATGAGCGAATTCAGACTAAAAGCCAAAAGCCTCAAACCCTAAACCCCTTACTCAAAACCCTGAATTTTTCGGAGTTCGGGAAGATGTGTCCCTTCGCTGCTGCGAGCTCATGCCTTCCAAGCGATTCCTGAGGGTAAGGCGGAGTTTGAAGTGAGGGGTGCTACTTGAGCTTCCTAAACCCCCTAAACCCTTAACCCCAAACCCGGCTTGCCACCCTAAACCCTAAACCCTAAAACCAGCAGCTCTGCCGTTTTATAGTATCACATCTGAGGTCTTTAGGGTTTTAGCATGTGGGATTTTAGCGGGGGTTAGGGTGGCCAAACCCTAAACCCTAAAACCTTAACAACCCTATACTAAACCCTACACCCCATACTCATGTCTGTAAAGCCTGCCTTTGGTGGATCGGGGCTTATGGTTATGGTTTCTCTTTTGGGATCTTCCCTTTCAGGGTTTAGGGCGTGGGAGCCCTTACAATTAGGGTTGTTCTCAAGCAGAATCCCTCTTGGGGTTTTCTGGTGTAGGGTTCCTCGCAGGGGTTCTTCGAGGATCCCTTTCAGGGTCCCCAGTGGGTTTCGAACATAGCGCCCCGGGACCAGGCGAAGGTGAAAGCCGCTGCGAAAAGGCTTTACACAGGGACTTCCTGCTTGAAACGCCAAGAAACCTAAACCTAACGGTTTAGTGTTTGGGGTTTAGGGTTTAGGGTTCCTTTAAAGGGGTCCTTTAAAGGGGTCTATAAGGGTTACTATAAGGGTTACTATACCTAACGGTTTCGGGTTTGGGGTGTAGGCTAGGGCTCCGGGATCCAGGGTTTCGGGTTTAGGGTTTCCCTCTACCCTGAACCCCTTACCGCCAAAACCCTGTCCAGGGATCCCCAGGAGTGTAATCGTTTCGGGTTTAGGGTGTCAGTTCGATGGCATAATCACCATAAAACCACGGTTTTGGGGGTTTCGGGCTAAGTTTACATTGTGAAGGATTCAGGGAAACCTTATTCCTAGAACACAGCTATGAACATGACCATCAAAACACTGAAATGTTGGCTTGGCTATTGCATCAATGCAGTTGTTAACATGGTTCAGAGTTCTGCGTGAGTTAGGCAAGTTACCACGATGCAGCCTTTTATCGAATAATTAGGGTAGATACACCTGTTGCAAAATGGCTGACATGAAGGCAATCTTTCACGACTACGAACTGTATCCGCCGCAGAAGGCCGCGAGAACACTGTACGACCTGTAAATACTTCGAAATCCTCAACCCGACCCAGCGAAAACCATGCAAATGAAAAGCACACACATAATTATCTAGTTGCATGTGTATACATATTATATATACGCACACACTTACATACATATCTTGCCACATACATGCATGCATGGATGTATGGAAGTACGTGTGGGTGTGTGTGTGTGCGCGTTTATGTGAATATACATGTCTCTCTCTATATATATATATGTATAATTGTCTGTATATATATATATATATATGTACTTGCACAGACCCACACGGCTTCGGCAGGTCCGCCAAGGAGAGTTCCAGTAGCAGCAGCTCGAGCTCCGGCAGCGACAGCTGCAGCCCTAGGAAGTTTAGGGTTCAGGGTTCCCTTAAAGGGGCTCTTTACGGGCTGCCATGCGGGGATCTATAAGTTTTAGGGTAAGGTTTGTATAAGGAGTTTAGGGTGGGGTGCTTTAGGGTTTAAAGTTCATTTTGGGTTTGGAGGCTAAGAGTTTAAGCGATTAGGCGGTTGGGCCCTGAAATTCTCGAGCCCTGAGTTTCAATCCCTAATGCCCTTAAACCATACCCTACCCCTACCCCTAAACCCTCAGCCTTTTTGGGGTTTAGGGTTTCGGTAAAATTAGACTTGGGATGCTTCGGGTTCCATTAAGGCATCTTTCGGATTCGGTTTGCCTTAAACCCTAAACTGGGTTCTTGTTAAGGAGCTTAATTCAAGATACCATAATGGGAATCTATAAGGGTTCCTTCAAGGGATCTATAAAGGGTTCCTTTAAGGGTTTGGGGTTTAGGGTTTAAGCTACCATAATAGGGATCTATAGTAAGTATTATGGTTTCCTTGGTATGGTAACTTAAATTCATCTTGAATTCTTCCCTTAACAAGACCCCAGTAAACCTTGGCCACCTAAAATCCTGGGCTCTCTGTTCAGGAGGTTTGATCTTGGAGAGGCTGTACCACGGGAACCTTTCAACTGCGCTAGTAGGTTACAGTAATGGCTGAGGCATGTAAGGGGTTTAGGGTTTCAGGGTTTAGGGTTTATGGTTTGTGGTTTGGGGTTTAAAGTTTAGGGTTTAGGTAACTACATAGGTAAATCAATAGCCCCGGAGCCGTAAACCCACACTAGCCCGAGCCGAGAGAAATATCACTGTCTTTGTCCTGTATCCCCTGGGTGTATCAGCCCGCAGCCCTAAAGAGGATGCAGGTTTGCGATGTAGGTTTCTGCGAAGGTTCTGTTAGAGTTTGGGGCTCAGGGTTTGGGGTTGTGGTCTTCGGGTTTTTTGGTAGCCCTGAAAACTGTACAATACTTGCAGACTCTAGACTGTGAACCCAACGGCCGCTGTGCTTGGGGCTTCGATCCTTGGTTAACGGTTTAGGGGTTTAGGGTTTAGGGTCAGATTAGTGTTCAGGGTAGGATATGGGCAGCTGCTTGTTAACGTGAGGCTCCTTACTGACGGGTCCCCCTCTTCCGGTAACCGATAGTTTGGCATAACAAGCTTGAAACCTAGTTTAGACCCAGGGATGTCTTATTCAGGCTCCTATAAACGTGATTCATGAGTCCGCGTTTAGGGGCTCGGGCTTCGTTGGGATCGTTTGCGCTTTGGGGGCCTAGCTACAGCTGTAGACTTAAGGGTTTTTCGTGCGGCTACGGGTTTACCGAAACCCTGTAAACCCCAAAATTGCCCCTATTCAGGGTTTAGGGGTTCAGTGTCTAGAGTCTGCAAGTACTGTATGGTGTTTAGGGTTTAGGGTTTACAGTTTAAGCGTTTAGTGTCTAGAGTCTGGAAGTATTGTAAAGCTCTGTCCGAAGAGTCTACAACAAGCATACACCGTAAGCCAAGGGGCTTTCAGCAAATGGGTAGTCAGACCTCCTTTGTTTCATGTTTAAAGATATATTCTGCGACACAGAGCCTTTACCTCTCATCAACCTAAGACATGGAAAAGTCTCGCTGAAGAGTTTGATATGAGGAGCAGCTGGGCCTTAAACTCCCAGGATTACCCGGGTTTGGAAAGGACGTCGGCTAAGTTGAAGAGTTCCGTGAAAATCTCTTTCAGTTCGCGAGCAAAATTCGCACCGACTGAGCTGCCCACGCGGCTCTACAAGGCCTCGGTGCCTGCATGTGGGTCACCCACACAACGATCAATGCGCTTGCAGCACTCGGACGACCAGGGGTCTACGCCAAGAAACTGGTAGATGTCCCGTCAGAATGCACGGAAGAAAAAACGGCTCTGAGGCCCAACCAGAGTGGGGGACACTCCTGGTAGACTATCTCAGTGCTGAAGTACAGCGGGCGCACAACGTGCGTCAGAAAAAGGAAGTCTTCGAAGCTCCTGCCCCTGATCAGATGTTGGTTTTCTCCGATAGTGAGAAAGGGACACCTAAGAAGGCTACGAAGAAGGCACGGAAGGAGCTGCGCGCAGGCATGGACACGCGGAAGATGCTGGAAAACTCAAGGCAGTCCAAGCGACCCTGAAACGTGCTTGTCGAGTTCCATCAATCCATGGACGAAGCGCTCGATGAGGGTGAGGTCGCGGAGAAAAAGCGCCGACGCAAGGCGAGGAAGAGAATCCTCGGCCAGTAAGCATGCAAGGATGCAGCAAAGCAGGAACCGGCATGCCTAAGTACTACTTCGGTATGTGTGTTGACAAGGAACGATGTAGCTAGCACGACAAACTCTGAAGCCTTAGCCGCCTTAGCCCGTTCTCTCAAGCCGTTCCCGACAGGTCATCGTTGCCCTTGAGCCCTAAGCCTGACAGACCTCACCGGCACCTTTAATCCTAAGCGGCCCAAGCAGCCCCAAACCCTGCAGCCACAGCCCTACGCCCGGAGCTCAAAACCCTGAGCCCTGAAACCCAGGTGACAGCTCCGACGGCGGAGAAGGTCTTTGTCTTTCGCTTCTGTGTCTGAGAGGATTCAGGGTTTCGGCTGAAAGCCTATAGGCCGAAGGCAGCATTCAAGCTCGGTCAGGATTTGTTTTGCCTTCGGGGTTTTGGATGTTGGGGTTGAGGGGTTCATACGGTTCAAGATTAAAGACACAATCAGTCCTTGGCATTATCATCACACGTGCTCTAGCACGCAAACATCTCCCTGCACCGTGAAGACCCGGGATCAGTGCTGTGCATGGCTCGCGTATGACTGTGAACGCATTTGTTAGCCGAGGCTAGGACTGCTTGTGCTACATGTTGGATATGTGGTATGGTTGTTTTTCTTGGTGTACATACATAGTTACATACATGCGTGCATACATACATACATACATACGCAGTACATATGCAGTATATACATGCACATGCATGATTAGATGAATTTGTGAAGGCACGCATATGTTACGTGTCCAGACACGTATTGGAGTTAAGTTCCGTACATGGGGAGGTCTCAAACTTGTACTGCCTGAGACAGTAATCTCGAACAGAAGAGCCAGAGATCCCAAAACCCAAAGCCCAGGGTGAGCCTCTAAACCCCTGATTATACTAAGCCCTAAGCCCTAAACCCTATACCCCGATACTAATCCCTAAACCCAATACCCCTATACTAAACCCTAAACCCTAAACCCCTACAAACCTAAAACCACCCCGGAGGCGAGGAGAAGTCCAAAAAGGTGAAAGCCAATGACCAGGCGAAGAGGACGGGGCGGCCCTGTAGTTCAGATTTAAGGGCTGCAGGGGTATAAAGTCTTAGGGCTTTAGGGCTTTACAGTTTAAGGCTTAGTTCAGGGCTTAGGGTTTAAGGGTTTAGGGTTTAGGGTTTAGGGCTTTAGAGTTTAAGGTTTAGTTCAGGTTTAAGGGCTGCAGGGGTTTAAAGTCTTAGGGCTTTAGAGTTTAAGGTTTAGTTCAGATTTAAGGGCTGCAGGGGTTTAAAGTCTTANGTTTAGTTCAGGTTTAAGGGCTGCAGGGGTTTAAAGTCTTAGGGCTTTAGAGTTTAAGGTTTAGTTCAGATTTAAGGGCTGCAGGGGTTTAAAGTCTTAGGGCTTTAGAGTTTAAGGTTCAGTTCAGGTTTAAGGGCTGCAGGGGTTTAAAGTCTTAGGGCTTTAGAGTTTAAGGTTCAGTTCAGGTTTAAGGGCTGCAGGGGTTTAAAGTCTTAGGGCTTTAGAGTTTAAGGTTTAGTTCAGGTTTAAGGGCTGCAGGGGTTTAAAGTCTTAGGGCTTTAGAGTTTAAGGTTTAGTTCAGGTTTAAGGGCTGCAGGGGTTTAAAGTCTTAGGGCTTTAGGGCTTTAAAGTTTAAGGCTTAGTTCAGGGCTTAGGGTTTAGGGGTTTAGGGTTTAGGGCTTCAGGGGTTTAAGGCTTTAGGGCTTCAGGGTCTTAGGGTTCGGGATTCAGGGTGTTTGGGCTTTAGGTTTAGGCTGGTTTAGGGATTTAGAGTTTTATGGTTTGGGGCTTCGGACTGCGGGATGTAGGATTGAGGGATCGGAGGTCATGATGAGCGACGTCACAGGGGTTTAAAGTTCTTATCATGATCAGCCTTTGATGAGGGTTCCAGCTCAATGGCGTCAGGGTACATGAGGCACAATTTCTGGGTACCCTAAACCCTAAACCATAAAATGAGATTGGAGGGTACGGCATGTTCTGTTAAGGATTCCGGGATCAGATCAGGGTTTGGGGTTTAGGGTTTAGGGTTTAGGGTTTAGGTGGGGGTTTTGAAGATTCAGGGTTGATGAACAAGCGCTTGGCCTTGTTTCGAGGATGCAGCTTCTCAAGAAGAAGCGCAAGGAGGCGATGGGGGACGTTGCAGATCAAGACGAGGCTCTCTGGCTCACTGCGCAGCCAATGCCCCTCAATTGAACTTTTCAATCCATGAAGCCCCAACTTAAATCGAAGCAGGACTATCAAGCCCCGAAACGTCCATCCCCAAGCCCAAACGGTTCCATCAACCATTACCATAGCGCCAGCTGTATGTCTCTCTTTCTACGCACCCTACCGGCCGGCCTGCCTACCGGTAGCACCTACCTACGTACCGGTCTGTCTGTCTACCTACCTACCTACCTACCTACCGTCACCTACCTATCGGTTTGTGTATGCAGCTATCTATCTGTTTGTCTATCTATCTAGCTAACTTCCTGTCCATCTATCTATCTACCTGTTTATACATATATGGGATACATACATATATAATTGTATAAATATATCTCCCTGCCCGTCGCTCCGTCTAAACCATGAAGTTGTTTAACATAGGTATATGAGTATCTATCTGTTTATCTGTATGTATGAATGTAAGCATGTCGCGTGTAAGTGGGTAAGCATGTAAGTATGTAAGTATGTAAACAAGTATGTCTGTATGTATGTAGGCATGTATATCGTTATGCAACGCAATGTAATCTAATGTAATGTAATGTAACCTAATGTAACCTAATGTAAACTAATGTAATCTAATGTAATCTGTGTAACCTAATGTAATGTAATGTAATGTATGTACGTATGTATGGATGCATGCATGCATGTATGTATGCATGCATGCATGAAACCATTTGTACGCTGGTATGTATGTATGTATGTACGTATGTATGTATGTATGTAAGTATGTATGTAAGTATGTATGTATGCGTGTACATGTGTGTTTATGTGTCCATATGTGTATGTATGCATGCATGCATGCATGCATGCATGCATGCATGTATGTATGTATGTATGTATGGATGGATGCATGGATGCACGAATGAACGAACGAGCGAATGTATGTATGTATGTATGTGCGTATGTATGCAATCGTATGTATACACACTTCTCCCCGGTGCCGCTGCATCATCTAGTTGGAGCCTTGCTTCAAATCCCTAAGGTTCGGCCATTTCAGACAGACGAGCGATTGCCTTGCCCATTAGTTCAGAAATTTTGGCAGAGGCGCAGGATTTTCCTTCAGGCTAGGCTTGAGGTGATAGGCGGGTATGGGCTAGAGAGAGAGAGAGAGAGATAGAGAGAGAGAGAGAGAGAGCGAGCGAGAGAGCGAGAGACAGAGACAGAGACAGAGACAGAGATAGACAGAGAGAGATTGCAGATTCAACCTTTACCCTACACCCTCAGGCTTCGGGGGGGTCAAGGCGTGTAGGGCTTCCTGGTTCTACGGCTTGGCTTCAGGGTTTAGGGGTTTTACCTTTCTACCGAACCTTAACTGTGGCTTAAAGGTATTGGGGCTTGAAAAAGCGTGAAAAGGAGCAGAGTAACTCCCTGTATGTGTATATATATATATATATATTTTTATGGCATTTACTGCAATCCCATTCCGCAAGGTCAGCCTACAAACCGGTCGGTCTATATCATTCCTCAGCTCTGAGGCCAGATCCTAAACAAGTTCGAACATTCCCACAATCCCGCACTGCTAGTATAGTATGGTTGGGCCCCCCTGCCCAATTCCCGTGCCCCGGGTTTGATATGTCATTGACCATGAGCGAGACCTTGACTAGTGCCAGGACGCGGATGAAGATAAAGAAGATGCCGCGTGCCTTTGTCCGCTTTGGGCCCTAGAGCGCTAGTTCCGAAGCCTTGAGTATGCTTCTTCCCCGTCAGGGTGGGGTTTGGCAAGTGCGATTGATGGATGGTGCCACAACCCTAAACCCTAAACCCTAAACTATCCTAAACCCTAAACCGTTTAGGCGTTTTTGGGCAGAGAGCCTCCCTCTCTGAGTGCATGTGCGCATATGCGCATGGGTGGCAGACTGCCTTAATGAACACTTAAGGCCATAGGGTGCTAAGTGCCTAAATATAGTGAAAAGTAGATTTTCTATAAGAGGAATTAAATTACCATATATTAACCCTAAACCTTAAACCTACACCCCCCATGTAGGTACTTGGGACCCTGTTGGAAGGATTATTGGGTTCTCCGGTCAGCCAAGGAACAACGTGGTCAAGAAGCGGGACCGAACGACCAAGCAGCAGGCACGTTTGACCCAAAAACCTAAACCCTTAACCCTTCAACCCTGAAACTCCTCAACCCCTGAACCCTATAACCCTGCACCCAAAGCCCCTAGCCGTTCCGACACCTAGGCATTGAACTTGCACCCCTAACATGGCGGCCTTAATCATTAGAATAGGGCTCTGGTGTAAGTTAAAACCGTCTAGGATTTAGGATGAGTCTAAGTTATAATAAGGAACCCTACGGCATAGTATTTATATTGAACCCTAAAATGTTGATCGTGATGAGCTAGTCCTGTCGAGTTGAAGTTGGACCAGAAAGTTCTAGTGAGAATCTTTTAGCCTGCCAGTGGCACACACAGATCTATTTTGTATATATATATATATACATATATATATATAGATATATATCCATAATATAAATATAAATATATATATGTGTATACACAAGTACTTTCACACAACACATACTCACCTACCTGACTACCTACGTACCTACACACATACATACGTCGAACCGCTGCAGTATCAATGCTCCCGCCAGGCCGTGTCCGACCTTCTTTGCAGATGGTGGTGCGCCACCGTCGAAGTCATCAGCTCAAACTTATGAGTAAGGGCAGATCAAAGTTTCAATACCCTAGGCTCCAAACCCTAAAGCCTAAGCCTCAAACGTTACGCTCTACAACCCAACCCTAAAATCTGGAAACTGCATTCAGCCTCGGAAGTTTCCATCTCAATCCCACATTCCCCAAGAGCAGACTGGTGACCAGATAGCCTGTAACCCAAAAAAGCAGTCGCAGTCCTCAATGCTTAAAGCAATAACGGTCGGAGACGCGAGGATCCAGAAAAATTGGCTTTTCTGTCTGGCTTAGGGCTTTCAGATTGTCGTGTAGGTGTCGCCAGACGACTAGTGCTACCTTCTGTAGGCTTAAGTGCAGGTTCTCATGAGCATCGGATCATGCCTGTTTGGATTCGGGTTTAGTTTCAGGATCTGCCAGTTTGGATTCGGGTTTTGTTTCAGGATCGAATCATGGTTTGCTTTTGGTCAGGTTTTCTTGGTTCCGGCAGACCCTACAGATGGGGGCACATTGGAGGTACGTGCTGCCAGATTGGCCTCCAAACAACAAGGACGACTGCTTAGGAATTCATTTCGGAGGGCATGAGTGGCAAGGATTGCTAAAGTTGACCCCAATGCACAGACCCCGAAATTCGGGGTGTCACCCGAAACCCCGAAGCACAGATTTCGATTGTCGGACCGCGCGAACAACCCTGTTGAGGCACGTCCTAGACGATCAAGCCAAGTGCTTGATCATCCTGAAGAGAAAGCCCTAAGCCAGTGATGCTGTTGACTCGACGATGATAAGGATGAAGTATCATGAGCCTCGGCGCTCATCGTTCTACGAGACCATGCGTAACTAGAGCGACCTTGCTTTGCAGCACCTGGCACACGTTGCTGCTACCGGTGCTGCTGCTGCTACTACTGCTGCTGCTGCTGCTGGATGACGATGACGATGACGATGATGTTGAAACTGATGTTGTCGATGATGCTGATGATGATGATGCTGAAGAAGAAGAACCAAGTTATCAGACGATGAGCCATGTCTGCCATCATCGAGATTACCTTAGATGGTGAACGGGGGAACTTTAAACTTGTCGGCCTTATATATTAGCTCTATCTTAGAAAGTTAGAACTGTTGGGGGCCCGGTTGTTGAAGAAGAGAGTTACGTCTCCGGGTAACATCTCTGTCACGGTCTGCACGACACGAAAAAGCCTATGCTTTCATGCCATGTTCCTGAAGGTGGAGCCTTGGTAGCGACTCGTATTATGCACTTAGAGTTGTTTGTCATCATCATCATCATCACCCTGACTATGGTCAGCATTATGGCCGGAATTGCGGAATTGTCACCTTCATAATCACTCCCAGAGGCATCATCAGCATCATCATGGCCATCATCCTCACGATCTTGATCGGCGTCATCACCGTCAGCGTACTATCCGTTACGGTGCGAATAACAGCTAGCTGTATGCAGAACTGCTAAGAGCGCGAATGCAGGACTTCTATGCCCCCAGGCTCGAGGAGAGGAAGCTGCGACAGGCCGTTCCGACTTGGCGCTTCCTTTCCAATGCCTTTAGTTCCTTTAAGGTTTCCTTTGAGAGCTCCTCTTAGGGTTTCTGAAAGGGTCGTTGCAAGAGTTCCTATATGGAGTTTTGCAGAAAACTATGATGTGGGGCAATGTGGGGTCCTTTTGCAGCGGATTCTACTAGGCAGAAAACTCTATCTTAGAACCCCTTCTGTTCCGAAACTCTCAAACAGGCTTCGGCCTTCATTGGGCTAAGGGATTAGGGCTGGACGTCCTAATGACCCCTTGCCTGCAATCTGCGGTTCGAAAATCCCGGTCAGAAGCCGTTGTGGGACAATTCTCATCTCCCTTGCTGCTTAGCGTAGAGCCCTATCCATAAATAATTTTGGGTGCTGTTGAAATCTACACCGAGCCAAGGTCTAGCCCAAACCCTGCGTAGCCCCTAAACCCCAAACCCCACCTCACCCTAACAGAGGGTTTCGGGTGGTGTAACATTGTAAGGTTCTGAGCTTGCCCTTACGGCCGTCAACCCCGAGAGAACTTACACAACACTACAGTGACCACCATAGGATAGAGGCCTTGATATCAGAAAGGAGCCTCATTAACTATTATTTGCTTTTCTTTAAACTTAGGCTCTTACCCGGTATCACTATACTCTACTATAGAAGTCTGAAGCAGTAGTAGTATTCTTTAGGGCACCGCATCACAATTATATTTATTAGGGCCCCTAATCTAGCCCTACAAAGCGGAGCCCAGAGTCGTAGACCCCCAACCCTAAACCCTAAACCGTCCAACCCTAAACCCTCAACCCGAAGCTTCAAACTGTAGACGCGCAGTCGGCTGAAGGTGACCATCCAAGAGTGGGAGTGGGTCGACGACAAGGAATGGCCCCGAAAGCCTTCTCGGTTTGAGGGTTTGGGGTTTAGGGTTTAGGGGTTTAGGGTTTAGGGTAGCCTTCTCGGTTTGAGGGTTTGGGTACTGTAGGGAACCTTGGGCCTTTATTAGGGGTCCTTATATGAGACCTACTATTTTGGGGTCATAGGCCCAGGGTTTCTTAATCAGGTTCCTACATTATAAGGCTTTGCAAATCTTCAATTCATCCTACTGCCCTGCACCTCAGCCCGACCACCAAAATCTACATGGGAGTTTCCGAAAATTAGGGGCACCTTATGTGGGGGGTCCTTATAATAAGGATCCTACTATTTAGGGTACTATATTAGGGTCCCTTATTTTCGGAAATTCCCATATCAGGTGTTTTCTGGAAGATGCACAGCAGAGCTTTTTTGAGGTCCCTAGGTTCCCTAGATCTACGTAAGCTGGCTCTATGCTTGGGGTTTAGCGCTCTTCAGCTTGTTGTTGTTGGAGAGTAAGCTTTGTATAAACCCTGGGCGCTACGGCAGTTTCTGTGAATCAAAGGTTCAGGGTTGTCCGATCGTTCAGAGTTTCAGGGCTGTCAACTTGTCAACTCAAACTTTACAGTATGTTAAAATTATTAGTTTCACCTGCATAGCATGCTTTCGACACCCGGAACATCCTAAAACCCTGACCCTCGAACCCAAATCCTAAACTAGCATTTCAGGTCAATGCGGTTGAGATGGTTTGGTTCTTAGACATGCTTGAAGGGCTTATTATGGCTTGGGCAGATTTCGGGAGTTTCTGGTGGTTGGAAAGCCCCTGGACGATGAACCCCTGAACCAGGTGTGAGCGCCCTCCTGAACACCCAAAACCTTAACCCTTAAAACCTCAACCCGTAAACTCTAAACTCCACACCCTTGCCACTACCACTCTAAAACCCTAGCTAGTCCCTGCGAGGACTCGAAAGGCTTTGCAAAGGTCTACCAGCTGTCACAGTTTGAGTCTCGAGCGGGTTTTGCCAGGGGATTTAGCAGCTCGTGGCTTCAAGGATGTACTAAAGGGTCCTAAATATTTACCTATACTAATTTTGGGGGCTCCTTATTATAAATACAGTACTTGGAATGCCCGGTGTCTTATTGGTGGTTAACTTGGTTATGTAGAGTTAGCTAAAAGTTACTAACCAGTTAGCCTGTTTTATGTAAGTCGTTATAACTAGTTAACTTGATCCTCAAATACAGAGACTGTTAAGGAAGTTGTC
>BGNK01003669.1:47079-68896 GCA_003297005.1 Symbiodinium sp. clade A Y106 | reverse complement strand
CCAAAAAGCTACGGTCGTACTCAGGGTCCAAGGTTTGGGGGGTTGATGGTTACCAACACAACACAGTAAGAGGCATTTGAAAGAAAAGTTTAAAAGTTTGCACCCAAAGGCTGAGAATATTAGTACTGACAAGAACAAGAATAACAAGAATATGTCACAGAATAAAAACAGGGTAATAGCAGTCTTCGGGCCCAGACGTGCCCATACCCTGCACGGAGAGACTAAGCCAGGCTCGAGCTCGCTCTTTCTTGTATTCCGCTTGAAGCATGCATAGAATCCGTAAACCCGTAAACCTGTCATTGTTGTTTTCTTGTTCTTATCATTATTTTTCCTACTGTTGTTTTATCAAGCTTTGTCTTATTAAGCTAAACCTCAAACCCGAAGCATGAACGAAACAAATGTTTAGGCTCTAGATCCTGAACTTGAACCCTCTCCCCGCATCCGTGCGTACTTGCCAACCAGGGCTCCTCTAAGAACAATACATGTGTTGGTATGGTCTTGAACATGCGAAATGCGAAGTGGGACTGTTATGAGCAGCTTCCCCAAAAGAAGACCGAAGATGCAGTCCTCAATTATTCTGCGCCTCTTACCAACGTGTCCAGCAACCCTGATTGAGGTGAAGTGTAAATATTTATATATACGCATACTAGAACTCCCACGCAAGGTTAAATGGCCACCCACTGCACATCTGGTTTACCTCAAATCTGGCTGCCGTGTGCACGCCAGAAGTCACAAAAAGTAGAACAAGAGACATCAGGTAACACAAAGTAGCACTGCGATGCGAAACGATGCGTACAGTATTATGCACCACGGTACCTGACAATGCGATGCAACACAATGCAATACGTACATTTGTCCGTGTCGCGACGTGGGCTAAATGCCAGGCCGAACTTCATGCCAATCGTCATAAGCTCTAAACATCTAAAACGCTTGCCATGGCATGGTATAGGGATCTTCATCGTAGGAGTTGGGGTTTGGGATGTGGCCTCCATGTTATGAGCCCGACGAGCCTCTGCCGCTGAAAGCAGTTTCGGATAGTCCTTGCAACGACTTCTCTCTCCGGGCTCCGTTCAGAGTTTAGGGTTTCGAGTTTAGGGCTTAGGGCTTATAATGGAACACGAGCTACCTGCTTTTTGTCAGTGACATAAACGGACGCCATGCAGTCGGCCATCGCGGCTGCAAACCCAAAACCCTACGTAGTGTTCCGTAGGGGTTTCATAAGAAGGAGCCCTCAACATGTAGATCTTTTCGGTTGCAGGCAGCCCCTACCAACAATATGCCTGATGAAGGCAGCGGCCTCCTCGACTGCTAAATCCTGAACATTCCTTAACCCTGAACCCCATTTTCAACCTGAGGTCTGCATGGGTTTAGGGCCTGGGTTTAGGGTTGAATATTCCTGAACCCTGAACCGTTTCTTCAACCGAAGGTCTGCATGGGGCTCAGGGTTTAGGGTTCACTGCCTCCGGTATCAGACGGCGAGTTGCCAGCCTGGCGGATGCCAGACTGGCACGGGCTTGTAGGGTTGAGGGTTGAGGGGTTTAGGGTCGACGGAAGAAGATGCTGCTTCGGTTCTAAACGGGGAGGTTGCAGGGATTCCGAGTTTGATGGTCGATTGTTGAACTGAATTTGAGGTAGAATAACGAATCTACGCGTCTAGGGCCAATAGACCAATATGAGATGCTCGAGGGTCTATTTTGGTGGGGTTTTGGAGTTCATGTGGAGTTCAAGGACCTCAAAGTCTTAGGGTTTAGGGCTTCAGGGTTTCGGGTTGAGGGCTTCAGGATCAGATGTTCGCATGTCAGGTTTAGGGCCTAGGGTCTAGGCTTCAGCGGCTTTCGCTGTGCATAGGGGATGTTGCAGAATTGAAAAGGAAGCAAGAATCAACTCCACCGTAACGATGAACGATGACGAATATGGGACAACCAAGTGGTTACGCTGAAACAAGGACAAAGGAACGTCTGAGAGCATGAGGGAGAGTTTGATTTTCTACGAAGCGATCCCGAGGTTGTGTTCTAGATACTCTAGATGTCAACATCTAAAGCTTGCGGTGCAAGGAAAATATTACTGCTCACTGGATTAAGAATCAGGCGTTTGAATTGAATTGAACATTCTGTAAACTACGCAGTGTTTGGAGCCTCTCTACTATTGTTACAAACGTCCAACATCCTGTGAGATGGTGGGTTGTGGGGCCTTGCGTACTTGAGACCTCTGTTGCAGGATGCCCTAGGCCGAACCTCGATGCAACATGCGAAACGGCAAAAAACTGCCACTACAACACACACCGCACTGTATATGCCCTCACCCTGCTGCCTGGCCGCGAGAACACTTGACACCCAAAAAAATATCTCTAAACCTACTAGCCCTACATTTAGTTAAGCCCAAAATCAAAAACCCGCATGAAGCTGCTATCCCAAAAGCAGCCCAACAAACAAGAACCCATAAACCCTTAAACCTTTAAGCCCTAAACCCTCCAACCCTACACCGACCGTTAAACCCTAAACCCTTAAACCAAAACAACATCGCGTGGGTGACCATGCCGGCAGCTTTGCACACTGCACCGCCAAATCCGAAGCCATGGCCCGGTACCACCCAGACTCTCTGGCTTAGTTTTTACTCCATTAAGTGCGTGATTCTACTATACGGGTTCTACTATAGGGGTTCTATTGTAGGGTTCTATTACAGAGGTTCTATTATACAGGCACTATTATAAGTGTGTTGTTAAATATTGGGGCCTGAACACTTAGATCAGGATTTGGAGTGTAGGGGTTTGGGAGGTTGGGGGTCTAGAATTANGGGGGGGGGGCTATGTTGTGGCTTTCTAACTCGAATGAGGAACCCTAAGGATAACAAAAAAGAACCCTAAGGATAGTAAGGAACCCTAAGGATAGTAAGGAACCCTAAGGATAGTATTTATCATGGAAACTTATTCAGGATTTTATATTGATTGCCGCCTGCGGCTTGAGGGTGCAAGTTCGGAGCTTAGGGGTTTGGGTCGCGAAGCGCATGCAAATCGTACGCCTTAAACCTGCCGAACTTCTGCCAATCATGGAGTTGCTGTCTCTGAGTCTGGGGTTCGATCCCGAAAGATCCTGAACGCCGTGCTTGAAGCTCTCCAGCCGTCAAGCGCATGAAATACTTCGTAAAGGATACATGCTTGTCACAACTCCATGCATCTCTTCTGAGGATGTGAATTATGTCTACAAGTTCTGTCTTTGCTTCCGGAAGCAACCTGTGAGATTGTGTTACGGCCTAGAGCATGCGGTGAAGATGAACTAGGTTCACTACATACTACATTAGGGCCATGTATTCTTTGCCCTCATTTCAGTATGCCACTCTTGAATTTACGCTTGACTGAGAGGGGCTTGAATTTCCAGAACCAAACCTTCATTCCAAAATCCGAAACCCTAAGCCCTAAACCCTAGTCCTATAGTGCCTAATCTCAAATTCCCAGCCCTGAGCCCATTGGCCAGGATCCACCTGAAAAGACTGGCTTTGACAGAACTTGCAAGCCTCGGAGTCGAAAAGTAGCCAAAAAACGCTGCGAGCGGAAACCCAAAGTCCGAAAAAACCTAAACCCCTAAAGGCCCTAAATCCTGATAGGATCTCATAAAAAGCAGTGGCCTTGATAATTGGAATAGGGTTCTGGGGCTACATGGTATCAGCTGCGGGTACTCTGGGCAGCATGAACGAATCAAGAGGGGATGCCAATGATGTACGTCTCAGTGGTTCACAAGGTATCAACAAAAAATGCTCCCTTATAGTCCATGACTAGAGAGATAGTACTATGAAGGCACATATCCATACTCACCATACAAAAATCTCCTATATTTCATGCGACAAATGGCATCTCCAGGGCCAGGCTCGGGCATTAAGCTGCCTTTTCGCGCGCTCCTTTCAGGATGCAACATGCTACGCTGAACTTGCCAGAGCTGTACTTGAAGCTCAGCTTTTGTAGCTGAGCCAAAAGAGCGCGGGCCCAGCCCTGCGCTAATTCGGGCTTAAAGAAACCCCTTTAAACCGGAAGAGCCCGAAGCAAATACTGCGCAAAAAGCTTGAAAGCACATCTTTACACCGGAAGCGGTAGCAAGCTCAGCATTGCCATGAGCCCATAAAAGTTCCTCTCTCCGTTCAGACTCCAGCTGCGACAGGTGCACCCGGTGATGCAATCGCAGCTTTGCTGGCCTGGGTGTTTTCTGCTTCTGTCTTTCACACGCTAAGCCCTAAACCCTAAACCCTAAACCCTAAACTGCAAACTCTGAACTCCTGATCCGGCCTGGTGTGGGGATTCAACGTGTGGGCTTCAGCCCATGTTAGTAGCAACCATGACATAGCCACCACCCTCACCGGAATGACGCAAGGGAATCCGAATAGTCTCGAACCGGAAATGGGTCCTAAAGACCATACCCGATTACACATTGTGAGTTTCTGAACCTTGGAGTTCTGTCCAAAGATCAGACAAAGAGAGCAGGTCTGTTCTTGGTGGGACATTATACTACGATAATATAGCGACTATATGGGGTAGTCTTGATTCCGAGACAGGTATTGCCTCACACAATGATTTAGGGCATCGGGAAAGGAACAGGAACAGCAACCACAGACGAAGCCCAAACCAACTACGCTAGGTCACTTAGGCCAAGGCTTTATGCGCCGAAGGTAAAGAGGTTATTAGGGAAGCTTGAGAAACACGATTACTATTTTTTGCCAGCGGTGCCACCAGTACTTGGAGGTTCATGGGTAGTTACAAGTGGGGTTATAGGTCTCCTAATAAGGGGTATAAGTATAGTTAGCTTACTTACTTGTAACCCCACTTAAAACTACCGAGAAGCTTCCAAGTAGGAATGGGGTCTCCATGAACCTCCAAGTAGGAATGGGTTCTCCAAAGAGTCCAATAGCGCGACCTACACCCTAAACCCTGAATACCCGAACACTAAACCAAAAGAAACTCAACCCTGAAATCTGGAAACCTACAGTACAAGTCGCTATGGGAGTTTCCGAAACTAATTTGGCGACCCTAATAAAGTACCCTCAAAGTAGGATCCTTAGTTTTAGGACCCCCCAAAATAGGGTACCCCTAATTTTCGGAAACAAGTCGCTGTCACAAGGTGGGCCTTCACAGGGTACATCTCTCCAAGTTGGTAGCTCTGCAGGAGGTATCACGTCTGTATCGCTCCTGGCCCAGGCTCCTACCAAGAGACTCCAATATTAATGCCCCTTTCAAAGTTACCATGGCAGTGCCAACAGTAAGCACCATCAACATACAATAACGTGAATGATGAAACATGATAACACAAGTAGAAATGACAGAGCCAATAATAGCAACAATAACAGCAACATGAATAACAACAAGAATATAACATAGCATCAATATTAGAATCAATATGAAGAAGTTACTACTTATAACAGTAATAGTCATAATGGTAATAATAAGAAAGTAACAGCTGTGACTCTTATGATAAGGACCCCTTTTTGCTTTAAGGTATGTTTCGTAACGAAGGGGATTGAAGCCTCCGGGTAGAGGGTTCTGTTATTGGGTCTTACAGGACAAGGTTTGTGCAGAGTTTTGAGCTCGAAGGTTCAAGGACTTAAGGTTGGACCACAAGAAACCATGACTCCCCAAGCTCTGAACAACATGCTTTGTGTCACACCCAAGCAAGGCTCCAAGTTCGATCACATCTGCATGCAAAGACGCGCCTAAACCACTCATGCCATAAACCCGACACGAAGCTGGAAACTGAGCTGCTCTCCATACAAGCCCTCGGAGTCAAGACCAATCTAAGCCCGCGCAACTTCTCTTCCTGAAAATCTTGAAGCGTGGCTAATTGAAGGATCCGAATTTTTGACTAGTGATGGCATCCCCTGCAGTCCGTAACACAGTTCTATCAGTCTCTTCGTATTCGAAGTATTGAGACCCCTACACTACTCTCGAACCGGGCCGTAGAGCTCTGAACTGCATGAACCCTGCAACCTGAAGCCCGCAACTTGTACAACATGCTCAATCTCTGAAGCCTACACCCTCAAACCATAATCCGTCAAGCCCTTGCTAAAGGTTAGACACTAGATCTCAAACTTTCAAACCCTCAACCCTCAGACTGTAAACACATTGACTCCTTAACCTTCAATCCCTATTCCGAAACCAAGAACCACAAGCCCGGGACGCCAAACCCTTAACCTCACACCCTCAAACCCATGTCACACACCTGTTCGAAACAACATGTACGAACTTCTTGTAGAACCGCCTGTAAACCTTTGGCGAACCGTGATAAATACCCGAATACAATACCTGGTAGAACCTGTATGAAAGCCCGAAATGCCTTCCAGAACACAGCACCCGTGTAGACCCTTATAGTACCCCAAAACCCACTTTATAGAACCCCCTAAACCCCAAACCATCAAGCCCTAAACCCCTAAACTCTCAACCCCTCATCCCCAAAGCCTTATATTATATCATCCCTAAAGCCTTATATTATAGAGCTCCTAAACCCGACCTGTAGGTGAGCCCGCGGCTGATCTCCGCCGGCGCCGGCGTCTGCTCCCAGCGCACTTTGATCAACTTGGAGGTCCAGATCGATAGGTAGACTGCCTTTTTGGGCTCATGGGTTTAGAGTTAGGGTCTTCAGGGGTTTGGGGGTTTAAGGGTTCAGGGGTTTAGTGGTTTAGGGGTGCAGGGGTTTGTGGGTTTAGGGCTTAGCTAGGCAGACCGCCCCTTTTTGCAGGTTCATGCATTAGTGCGGTTATAAGTCCCCTAATGTGGGTGATAAATGTAGTTACCCTACTTCTAAGCCCACTTTGTCTACCCATGAACCTCCAAGTTTGGGTTACGGGATTGGGGCATCGCTAGATAGGTGGCTTTCGGGGCTTTGAAGAGACCCTGGACCCGAAAGCTAGATGCACTAAAGCCCTAAACCCCGTAAATCCTACAGCTTATGCCCTAAGCCCCAGGCTCTTATGTCCTTCCGGGTTGCGTTGATTGTTTGACTTCCTTCGAGGCATCGCTTTTTTGCTATGATTACAGCCTTTTGGGGTTGGTTCCTTGGTTCTCTCGTTGAAGCCATCTCAGAAGCCCGCTTGGGCCCATCCGAAGACTACTACTTTTGTTTCATTCATGTTGATCGATCCTCGAATCTTCCCGGGTTCGTCTTGCCAATCAGAGGCTGCACAAATAAACCGAACCTTGAAATCCTAAACCCAACGGGTGGGCCCTTGCACCTGCCCCCCTTCATGCAGAAGTGGACAGGAATGAATAGGAATTTGAAGCCACCAATCGGTTTCAGCTTCGACAGTTCGGTCCACCGTCCCGTTGCATAGCCTGGGTCATGGGAACCGCCCGTATCACTCAGAAACGAAAACCGCGACTCATGGCCAGGATGGCAGGAGCATGGCAGTTCTGCAGCTACAGCAAAAAGTGGATTTCCTGTTGCATCCAAGCAGCTTGTGCCCCGTGGAATTGTAAAGGGCGGCACCGATGGTGTATGAGGCGTCGTCCACATCGCTGTGGCACTGACTGCTGTCACACCTAGAACAGGGCTTTACAGACCCCGGGATTTACATAGGAGGAGAGAAAACCAGAGCGAAACACAAACATCGAGAAACATACAAAGGCACAGTGACAAGCAAAGAAGAAAATACATAGGATAGACAAGGCGAGAAAGAGATAAGCAAACACTTGGAATGAATAGATAGATGGATAGGTGCTAGCTTGTCAGTGCAAGCTCATGCATTTGTCACGCGTTGTGCGTCTGCCTTTTTTACACTTATACTTATTTGCTGGCATGTTCCGTTTTCTAGTGCTTCGCATATACATGTGTGTATATATATGTATATTTATGCACACATACTAGGCATGTGTGGCTCAATATGCGGAGAATGGATAGATAGACAGTTAGATAGCTCAGATAGTTAGGAAGATAGATACATAGGTAGACAGATAGACAGATAGAGAAATAACCATGCTCCTGTTTATAGAAGCTCCCATCGCCAGGACGGTTGAACTCCTCGAAAACCCTCGCCCTGGCAGTGTTGATGTCTTCTCGGAGTTTGCCCACACAGGAGACCCTGATCTTAAACGCTATAGGGTAACATGCCCACTCCGATCTTAGGGACCCCAATCCTGAACTGATATATGTGTACATATACACACACACACATATGCATAATGTGTATATGTTTTGATACAAACAGGTATAACTATATTGACTGATCATTGTACTCTGCAAAAGCGGCACTTCTACTTAACTCTAAGAAGCCCCCCCCCCCTCCCTCGCCCTAACCTCACACGGAGGCTCACGTTCAAAGGTCGGCAGCCAGCAACACCACAGCGTGTCAAGTCGGTGGTGAACTTCCGGGTGTACATGTAGCGTCTGCCAGAACCTTGGGCGTTTCTACCTGAACCCTATAAGACCTACCGCTTTAGGGTTCCTTAAACTGATTTCCATACGTATATAAGTCCTTAAAAACAGCTGAGTTATTCGGGTTTAGCCGCATAAGTGTTTGAATCGTTTAGGGTTTATAAAGATGGGGTCTCATAGTGTCATAGTCAAGTAAGAACAAGCTCAAACCCTAAGTAAGAGCACCAGGTTATCCGGGTTGTAGACGGGATATAGCATAGTCGATTACAAGCCGATGTCGCACGGATCAGCAAGACCTCAACCCCACAACAACAAGATTTACCAAAACCAAGACAAAGTCCTAAACTAAAGACTTGTACTCTATCCAAAGCGCTCGTGGTGGTGAATGCCGAGTCGAACTTCTGCGACACGTCAGCAGGAGGAGCCAGCAGAACAAGATTGAGGCACTGAGATCCCACCTGGGTGCTTCTTAAACAGAAGCGATGCCTAGACCGCAATTGGTTTGTTGTGTGGTGTTTCACGGCTTAGGGTTCGAGGTGTTGGGATCTTGAGACAAGGAGGCTAGTTACAGGATAACTAATCTTTGAAAATGCTGCTAAATCAGCGCGGCCGCCCTAATGTGCTCCGGAGAGCATTCGGAGCAATCCTCACCTTCATAGCCCGCATCACATACACAGCTGCCAGCCACGGCAACACCATGCTCGCCACATGCCAAACCAAAGTTGACATCTGTCTCACAATCTTCCTTCGGCCAGGCAAAAGCACCCCGCCCAAAGTGCTGCGAAGCTGCCAAAGGTAGAGTCCAGGGCTTTTGCCACTGCATTTCGGAAGCTTAAGTAACGAATTCGTGTCTGTGATATGCATGGTTCACAGAGCACCCTATGACTTGAGTCCCGAAAATCTCCAAGAACTGAACCCTGGAGGGGAACAGGGCTACACCCAAAGCAGCAAGTTGTCCTGCAATCCCCTTCCCCCGAGCCTGGGCCCCCAAAGGCTAAGGACATGAGGGCCCAGGGCGCCTCTTGAAGGTACCGGGGCCTTTTTAGGAGGTATTTGAGAGTTTGAGGGTTAACTCATTATTACTAATATTACTAATCTTATTAGTACTATTATTGGTATTATTATGGTATTATTCTTATTACTAGTATTACTATTATTACTATTATTACTGCTTCCAAGCCGGGAACCCCCCACCTCCTAAATCCCCAACCAAGTCCTCGTAGTGCGCATTCAGGAAAGAAGCAAAAGCAGCGCCAAGCTGCTTGATCGAAGCAGCCAGGGGCGCTGGTGGAGATGAGCCAAATCCCCTCATGGCCTGAAGGCATGTGCTTTTTCCGGCGGTGTAGGGGGTTTTGCAGTTTCAGAGCAACGTACCTTTGCACTGGCCCAAAACCCCTCCATGGTAAGGTCTCTGCGCGCCAAAGCCTTTAAACATGAGTCCTCGGAGTCTCCATGTCAGAGTTTCAGATGCGGATCTCGTGCGCTTAGGGCCTAGAGCTAGGGCAGGAGTTTCCGGATTTTGGCTGTAAAGCCAAGGATAATATGGCAAAGAATCTAAGTCAATAATCCTGCACTTATCACACGCAACTAAACCCTCAACCCTACACTCCTGAACCCCTAAACCCTAAACCCAACACTGTTGGAGTCTTTTCAAGCTCTCCGGCTCTGAAAGGTCGTGCCTTTGGAAGTTCTACCTGAAGTCCGGCCCGCTCCTAGGTTGTTTCTACGGATTTGAGGTTTAGGGTTTTGGGGCTTTGTATTTGGGGTTTTGGGTGTAGGGTTTAGGTTCCAGGTTTAAGGTGCAGGCTCCAGGGTGATCGGTAAGGGCTCAAGCGTGGAGGGTTCCGGTGCAGGCTTTGGTTTGAGGACTTTAGGGGTTCGGAGATCGGAAAACCTGATAGGTCTTCCTAAGGGCTTTATACGGCCTGTGAAGGGACTTTATGCAGGTTATCTTAGCAGCCCAACTGGGCTATGGGTACTCCATAAGACGCCGAGGAACAGTAACCTACTCTCCAACTCGGCTCCTACAGGGTCACTTTGCTTTCAATATATGTAGTTATGTAGATAAGCGTGTTTGCGTGTGTGTGTGTCTATGTATGTATACGACGTCCATGTACATGTACATGTACATGTACATGTATGTGTATGTGTATATGTATGTGTGTGTGTATGTGTATATGTGTACATGCATATGCAACCTGCTTGATAACTGAGTGGGACAGGGCTTACGGACAAAACATCGTAGATTCGTGATGCAGAATTTTTAAAGGCTTGCGAAAGGCTTTGTATAGCCCCGGTACGCGATGAATCATACGATGTCGTTCATTGTGGCAACCTTAACAGCGGCCCAGAGTCATCTGAGACGTGGATCTTCAGATTGTGGCCTCACATCGAGCGAACGAAGCTACTTCAGAGCGTTTGAACGATTCCGAGGGGCTCTATCAGGCTCTGGCGGTGTTTGCCGAAGTAAGAACCCCTCAAAACCTGAAGCCCTCAAACTCGAAAGCCCGAAACCTTAGAAACCCCCCTTCGGTGAGTGCCAAGATGGGGGTCCATGATATGTGAAACCTTGAGCTTAGCACAGCCCCCAGCATAGCATAAGCTGCGTCAGAGCGCAGAGCCCCAGAACGGAGGCCAGACCACTGGGTTCGGGGTTCGAGGACTTCGGAGATGTGGGAGCTGAGGGGTTCGAGTTCTATAAGATTTCTACACACGTCAGTTCAAGGGTACTGTGAGTTTATGGTGCTGGATTCCAAACTGCGCATCCTGAGGGCTGCTAGAATCGAAGGTTGCAAGCCCAAAAGCAAATGTTCAAGATTACTTGGCTGATGAAGGTACCTTCTCCGAGAACTTCTCCCCAGCGGCCCAAAAACCCAAAGGACTACCACCATAAAACCCTTACTTTCAAACCTCATTTCAAACCTCTAGGCACTCGAAGACCAAGGATACGTAGCACAAGAGCCCTAGTATTTGGGTCCTGGAAGGCTGGGGAAAGAGCCTCCCATGAAGTACCTCTCGTATGTCGATCCCGGGCATGTGTCAGGATCCGGGCACGGAAGCTCCGGAGAAGGGACCACTTCCTTGGTTTCTTGGAGTTTCCAATACACAAGACTTTAACTTGCAAAGCTCGCGTGTTACTTCGCTTGGTCTTGTCAGGCTGCATCGGCGACTTCGTTCAGGGTTTATACATAACAGCAAAGGGCTGCTACACAAAATATACTAGATACTATATACTAAATACTGTGTACTCTTTGCCATGTACTATACTGTATAACATACATATGTGTACATACATAGATATATATATATATATGTATGTATACACTCTCCCTCTCTCTTCTCTCTCTCTATATATGTATATATATATATATATATATATGTGTATTTATATCCTTACTGCACAAACACACAGATTATGAGTCCCGAGCATCCAGTGAAGGGTTGGCCGTCGCCATGAATGCTCCCAGGCTGCTAGGACCCCATGCCATGCCTTAATCCCAAATAGCCTACATTTTAAAGGACTTATATAAGGAAATCAGAATCAAAACCCTAACCCTAAGACCCTAAAACCCTAATCAGGAGCCCCAAAAAGGTAGACTATTCTGGATCCAGGTGCTTGTGGCATTCCCAAGAGCTCGTAGAGACGAGCGGGCGTCATACTGCTGCCTTGAGGTATATAGGGGCAGTTGGAGCATATTTTAGCTTGTAGAAGTATGTCCCGGAACCCTATGGAATATAGGGGCCTTTGGAATATATTTTAGCATAGTTATGTTCCTGAACTCTGAGGAATTGTCGCTGGGTGTGTCTGATGTTGCTGTCGGGTTGACGGCTTCGGGCAGGACTTCTGTGCAGATCTTGAGGGATGTTTGCAGGTCAATTACAGGCACTCCTGAAGATTAATGCTTGCCGTTTGGAACAACGGGCGCCTGCTTTCTGTGTATATATGTGTACATATGTGTGTCTGTACATATCTACACGCACACACATAACTAGTTATTCGTTCTCGGTGTAATATGTGTATATATATATACATATGTATATATATATATATATTTATATGTATATACATATATTACGTATACTCATATTCTATTGGTCATACGTACATACATACATATGTATATATATATATATATATATATATTTATATATGTATACAGACAGATATATATGTATATACACCTGTACAAACCTTATTACACATCCAAACGTAAATGTGTATATGTACATATACACAGATAGATAGATAGATAGATAGATAGATAAATAGCTAAACAACTACGCACATATACATAAATAAGTAATAAATACATATATATATATATATATATATATGTAGATACATAGGTATATGTGTATCCTGATTTGTTCATTTCCGTTTCAGCTTGTTTGCTGAATGCTTAAAGATACTTGGTTGTGCAGTGTAGGTTTACCAAGGGACTCTCTTCGGCACGGTGTCCACGACTGTCTCCCCTAACTCCCAATGCATCTCTGCAGTCTCTGACAAGTCCACAAATCATAGCAGCGATTTGTGGTAAGGAGCCCTACCGAAAGCCTAACTATAGAATATATACATAACTATTATATATGTACAATTATGTACACATATGTATAGCCATGTAGAGGGTCTACACACACACAGCACCCAACCCCTGCAACCTTGAGATCTGCACAACCCTTTCACCTCACAGCCAGCTACCGAACCTAAATCCCAAAGACTATATACACCCCAAGGGAAGACTCCGTAATCCGCAGCCCTGATCCAAACCCTCCACATCGGGAGGCCCGAAACCCTTAAAGAAAAACAAACAAACACCCTCTATTCATCTCTATTCCCTCTGCCCTGAATCGTACGTAACGTACTGAGGCGAGACACAGGGACGGAGGGACGTTGCCAGCTCCTTCAACAGACAGAGAGATGGGTTTTGAAGGATGGGGTTCACGTCATGCCTTTAGTGTTCAGTCTAGGCTTCGTGCATGTGGGCGCTGGAAGCCATAGTTAAAGGGTTTTGGGCGTTTCTGGGCCTTTGCAGTGAGTGCTTGAAGGGTTTAGGACAAGCTGTTGAAAGGCAACCGCCGGATAAGCACTCCAGCCGATGTCCCACAGTCTGTTGCCAAGATCGGCAGGAAGCCTACAGGGCCTACACCAGCCAAAAGCGAAGCCGAACACACTCGAACGTGTCCCTTCCATTGCCGTCCTTAACACGAATGAAGGAGCCTCTGCACCTCCCAACCCTATAGACATAATTGTGTATATACTTATGTATATATATATACACACACATACACAAATCCGAGACCATGACAATGTGCACCTTAATTATAGATCCCTACCGAGACCTCGCAACTGCCCTCGACTGTATTCTAGGGCCCCACACCCTAAAACATGGAGCGTCGGCCCTACTAACCCTGGAGCCCTAAATCGTAAATCTAAAGAGCCCTGAACCCTATCCCCGGCGCACTCCCTGTTCAAGCCCTCCTGTTTGCAAACCGTAGAATAAGGTCCCTAAGTCCCTATAGTTCTGAATGACAATAAAGATATGAGAGGGAACCCTACGGAATAACATTGGCAAGTACTTCAGCTTCGAATTCTATCCATCTATCTACCTACCTACCTATCCATCTATCTATAAACACACACACACACACACACCCGCTCACACACACACACAAACACACCACGGCTAGCCGATCCTTCGTTCAAGGAGGAGGTCGACAAGCGAAGTCCCAGCTCCACCCGATGCCGGCTGGTTCCGTGAATCGCCACCTCATCAAGATTCGGGATTTAGGGTGGGAGTTTAGAGTGTCGGGTTTGGGGTTTAGGGACTTTAGGGCTTAGGAAAGGCTTTTTGCATTCACATTCGACGACTCTAAGTTATGATTTCCGTTGAAGTAGTGTAGACGCCTGATCAGCACACACCCTCAGGTCTATCCCCAAGTCCTCGAAACCGTTTCGGCTCGAAGAGCAGTTTCAGGGCTGTTTGGCGCTTAGAGACAAGGCTGCAGGCCCGAAAGACAAGCCGGAAACGCAAAGGGAGGAGCATAGTGAGCTGAGGTGCCAGTAGAGCGCCGGGAGCACCGGAGACCACTTCTGCCAAGAGCTCGTGGTAAACGTCATTCAACGTCCTCACGATTTGTGGCTTTTGGTTGCACTTCTTCTCGAAGATTAAACAGCTCATTGGTCGGGCTGGGCGTTGTGCGAACATTCTGAAGGCTGCTCTGAACCCTAAACCCAGATATGCCTCATTTAAACCTAAACCCTAAACCCTCCCCAAAGCTCAGATTTGCTTCATTTACACGATTCTTTCCGTGCAAGCTAGGATTCATGAACCCTGCAACCCGAACTCTGTACAAGCCTTGATAAGTCAATAGATATGCCCTAAACCCCAAACCCAACAAACGTCGAAGCTTCTGGGCTTTGGTTGAATGCTTACAAGTGAGGGATTCAAGAACAGCGATTCTGTCGACGCATGCTGCGGGTAGTAGCGGGGCCTTCATAATTACTTTGGGGGTTCCTGAACACAATAATAGTATAAGTCCACAACAAATGATAGAGCAACACGACGACCGAGACGACCACGCCCACCACGACCAGGAGAGCGTGCGGAGACCAACAAGACACAATCAGGAGAGCCCCGATCACCGGGAGACCACCAGGACCACCAGTTAGACGACAAGGAATCCACATACTTCAGGAGCAGGGCAAAAATGTTTCTCCACACAAGTTCATGCGGGATTGGTTTGGGCTTAGGCGTTAGGGGTTTCGGATTTAGGAAACTTAGGGACTATCTAGGTTCCCACAACATAGAAGAGCGTCAGGGCCGAGATTCATAGCTACATCTGCATCCGCGACGTCCGGCAGGTCACAGCAGCATTGCCCATTGCCTCAGATCGGCATAGTGTAGGAGCCTTAAACATCTCAAGAGAGGGGCTTGGGAGGAATTGAACCGGGAACCCTGTGGAATAGGCTACCTCTATAAGACAATTCTCTGACCAGAACATGTCTAAAACAGCACTGTTTCGAGCTGCATGTACAACAGAGGTGCCTCAACGATTCCTACAGGGTGTGAGGGTATAGCATACTATATTTTGACTATAGGACTATAGGACAGGAATCATGCTATTTTTCTGTTAATTAGATCTACAGGGATCATAATACATCTATACTTGGACTGTAGCTATAGGGATCCCATGAGCAGTTGTCCAGACCTCCATCTTTGGATTCAGGGTTGGGCATGCCTATTACTATTGTTCACGGTATAAGGCGTTTAGGAATTGCCCATAGTCGGCAGTGTAATCCGTTTCTGGGCTGACCAAATTGATGGCTGGGATCCTGCAAAACGTACCGAGAAGGAATTACAGCGGAGACTATGGGTAGGATTCCGGATGTATAGCATCAGGGGTGCAGGTAAAAAGTCCCAGCGAGGGTGTTTCCAAATTGGGCTCGATACCTCGTCTTATGTAGCAAATTATCGATGCTGCAGATAATGCTTAAATTGAACAGAAAGCCATAGTTCCTCAGTTAAAATAGGACCCCAATGGCCTTACTATGGCCTGACTGTGTGATCGCCATTAGCCGCAAGTCGGCTTTATCCGTGAGGCCCGTGTTGACTCGGACACCCCGGCATGGCGGGGCGGCAAGTCAGAGTTCAGGGCTGTTTATCTTGCAAGGGTTTCAGATGGCTTCACGGTTGCATTGGGGTTTTACCGCGTAGCGTTTTGTTCAATCAAGGCTGGTAATTAAACTCTTAGAGCATGACGGGTTTGGAACTTCGGTGTCTTTTCGTTCAAAGTTTATTTGGGCAGGGTCCAATTTTTGCGTCTCAGTTTGCAACCCGTTTACACTCGAAAGAAAGTAAGACTCATCGAAGAGAGCAAGCATGACAGCAAACTCTCAATGAAAGGCCACAAGTTCTGAACTCTCCCTCGGTCAAGATTGTATATAACAACCTCATATCGACAGCATACATCAAAACTATTCGGTGCGAAGACACTCTCGCTGATGCACGATTCCAGTTCTGGGAAAGTCAGGCTGGCGTTGCCAGTGGCCCGGTTGGCATCTATGCCTGACGGAGTTCTATATCCGAAGCCCTGAAGCCTTGGGCCCCAAACCCGAAACCTTAAACCTAAACCCCAACCAAAAAAATCGAGAGCCCTAAACCCGAAACTCCAAACCACAATCTAGCCATCTTCGAGGAGGAACATCAGCAACAGAATCACAACAAGCCTTAGACCTAAACCCCAAGCAAACACCTTAAAGGCCCGAGCACTAACACCCAGAAGCCTCAAATCGAATTAACATGTGGGGTGTTGCGGGGTTTGCCGTGAAAGCCCAAGGACTGAATCATCAGAGCTTTCTAGAGCTTTTGTGGGTTTTGGAGCGGCTTCCAGAGGCCCCGAAGGACCCAATGACCGGGTTACTTGGGTCCTTCATAGCAAACATGTATGTTCATATTCTGGTGGATTATACGCATGTTTGTGGATTACCTACCGCTTTTGGGGGTGCGACGGCTGGACGGCTATACAAACTGTACAGACGCCGACATATCCCGAATGTGATACTCTGAAAAAAGGGGGCTTGATCCCAAACTCCTTGCCAGTCCCGGAG
The DNA here is from genome assembly GCA_003297005.1 of Symbiodinium sp. clade A Y106. Lineage (NCBI taxonomy): Eukaryota > Dinophyceae > Suessiales > Symbiodiniaceae > Symbiodinium > Symbiodinium sp. clade A. The sequence goes on along the minus strand of BGNK01003669.1, from coordinate 51,943 downwards.
GGACAAGGCATGACTGAAAGGGCGTGTCCCTATAATCGAGATTGTTCAACTCTGCTTTGCAACAGTTACAACCACCACAAGAATACCGCCCATCTACAAACCCTGTTCAGAAGGTGTCACTTCCCTGAGCTCTTAATTTAAGCCCTGTACGCCGTAAGCTTCAAAGCCCAATCCCCTAATCCAAATTTGTGGCTTCCATGTCATGGCTACAGCACATACCGACGTGGCGTCTACCTTGCGTTGTAAAATCAATACCATATTCGGTTTTTTATGAAGAACCTGCAGGTATAGAGCTGGGAGTATCGATAACTATGAGCGACGGGTCGTCCAGCCTAGGGCCCAGAGTCCAGAGAACTCTGGGCAAGACTCTCGTCGGACAGCACTGTGCCTGAAAGCGCCTCTGAACATGTCCTAAAGTTCCCACTAAGCATCCCTCTGGCAGAATGCGATAGTGACAGTGCCCCACCAAGCCTGAAGACAGCTAAGCCATGAGCCCCCTGTCCGACATGTACCAACAAACCCCTGAACCCTAAAACTCCAAAACTTACTTCACTCCTATGTAAACCCTGTAAACTCCAAACCCTATACACTCAACCGTAAACCCTGTACACCCTACCTAAGACCGGCATCCCTTGCCTTGGCGGTGCACACGAAAGACGATCGCCCTGGGAAATCGGCCCGAACAGCGCGAGCCCATCTCCCAGTAGAGCTCCTCCGTGAAAATGTCGGTGTTCCTGGGGTTTGGAAGCCCTGACCCCACAACACCCCACCTTTTTCAGGACTTAGATCAGTACACTAAGTTAAGGATAAGCAGAAACCCTGCCTTTGTAGGTTGTCCGCAGGTCGTCTAGGGCTGACATCACACAGGAGGCGTCAGGTTTAGGAACTCATGGATTCAGGCTTCTAGGAACCTGTGGGTTTAGGGCTGCTCGTGGCTGGGGGCCTGGAGCTTGGGCTTAAGGAGGCCCAGAGATTGGAGTCTCGGAGTGCTGGAGCTTTCAGGGGTCGTCGAGCCCTAAGAAGGGTTTAGGACAAAAGGACCGCCCTCCCCCCTCACCTAACACCTCCACCTCCCACCCCACTCCCGGCCGAGGGACTTAGCTCCCCAACCGCCCATCAAGTGTATAACAAATTGGGGGTTGGAGAGCTCTACTCTAACTCGATAAAAACATGGCCTGCACTTAATTATTGCAGCGTAAGAACAGAAAACTGATTGTGTAAAAATGGGTGGGCCCGGCCTGGTGAGGCCCTGGGTAACCAGAACGCGCACAGGTCCAAAAATTACGTTCTAGGTGACATTTAACTTAATTTAAGTTCAGCACCCCAAATCCCCGTGCCCCACGTCAAACCAACGCCAATCCAATCAAATCCAAGATCGTCCCCCCTCCAGCCTCCAGACTCCCCCACCCTAGCCCCCTCCTCACCTCTTAGTGGGATGGGTGGGAGGTGGGAGGAGGAGATGGGACATGGAGGGTGCTTGATTAACCCGGGGTGAACATTAAATCACCCATGAGGCAAGGCTGAAGATAGAGTTTACGCGAAGCTACTGCCGTGAATAGCTATCGCAATGTAGCCTACAGCAGAAGTAATTGGGCCCCTGGGTCTTGACTTACCACTCGTGCGAAATCCTGTAAGGCTAACGACCCACCAAGACCTGTAAACCCCGATTTGACTGCGGATTCAAAATCAATGTTGGAAGACGCCCAGGCCCTAAAGCTTAAACCCTGCCCGAGAAGGATTCTCAAGCGCACCCAAGGTACGTGTCGCCAAACAAGACACCACTTGCTCGAGGCGGCCAGCCCTCCTTGATGCGGCCTCTTTCAGGCTGTGGCTTTAAGCTTGGGGCTTGCGGTAGTCCCTGACTAGGAATCCGCTAGACAAGGTACCTTCGCCGATAGTCTGTTCTTGATTAGAGCGCCTCCGAAAGCACAAAGCCCAGCCTCCATGTGGTGCTTCGAGAATGAGCGGCAAGGTACCTGAGTGAATGTAGCAAGTTGTGGGATTTGGTGTATGCATGTCAAGAACCTAGAAGACCACATACACAAGAACTGTAGAAGGGAGCAGCGTTCATGCGGCTGCATTGGTGTACTCGTTTGCGCCTAACATAATCCTTTTCTTGAGAGTTCTGCTTTATGGACTGCATAGTTCTGCCGATATTCCTACTATTGTCACTGTGGTTTTGCTTCATGCCGTCGGTGTTGCTGCCGTTGTTGCTTGATACGCCACGATCGTCTCTATCTCTTTCGGGGCCTGCGGGGGAGTTTGTCTGCGAGGTCTGTGGGCTCTGCGCGGGGTTTGGCTCTACGGCTGTGTCTACCCTCGCCTGCCCTCCGCTCCCCTGCCCTTCCCTGCCGCCCTGCCCTCCTCTGCCCTGCTGCCCTGCCTTGCCCTGCCTGCCCCTGCCCCCTGCCCTACCTGCCCATTTCGCCCTACCCTGCCCTGCTACCCTGCCCTTATAATCCTAGTTGCCCTCAACCTGCCTACCCCTACCCTGCCTGCCCATACCAATATCGTCTATATCTCTTTCGATTTACGAAGTTTGGGAAATCTACGGACTCGATACGGAGTTTAGATTAGGAAATCTATTCGATGTCCCCCCCCCCTAATCTCCCTCCCTTCCCTTGCCCTCGCTCTACCTCGCCCTCCCCTAACCTCGCCTACCTAACCCGACCAACCCTACCCTACCTCTCCCATGCCCTATCCTACCCCTACCCCTTGCGGCGGAATTTACGATCTATATAATTGCCGGGATCTCTCCCTCTCTCTCTCTTTCTCTCTTCTTTCCTCTCCTCTCTCTCTCTCTCTCTCTTTCTTGCTCCTCTTCTCTCAGTCTTTCCTCCTCTCTCTCTCTCTCTCTCTTCTCTCTCTTCTCTCTTTCCTCTCTTTCCTCTCTTTTCTCTCTGTTCTCTCTCGTATACGTATATTGGAAAGCACAAACGAACTCAACCTTTACGAACGGAGAGAACGACTGCCTGAAATCCAAGGAGCCGGGATAGATGGAGACATCTCCCAGGTCAAGTTGCATCCTCAAGTTTCCTTAGTTCTTGAGGGCATAAGACGACAAAATGTCACAAAACCCTGAGCCCTAAACCCTAAACCCTGTACTAAACCCTAAACCCTTAAACCCAAAACCCTAAACCCAAAACCCTAGAACCCCAAAGGGCTGCAAATCAGCTGCTAGGTTTCGGAAGTGCCCGGCCCATTGCCGGCGGGCAGGCTCAAGATCCCAGTTCCGCACCTCGCCGTGAGGAGAGGGGCCCCGAAACCCGATTTGGAGGTTCATGGGGGTTAGGGTTCAGGATCTAGGGGTTTGGGGTTTAGGGTTTAGGGTTTAGGAGGTTCATGGGGGTTTTTACAAAAAGCAAAATAACTCAAACTACCGGGGGCTTCTGACCCCACGTATTTGAAAACTACCCATGAAGCTCCAAGTATCGCAAGCCCTGAACCCGAACCGTCGATACTACGCGTAACACAGCGGAATTCGGGGAGCGGGAGGAGGCATTGCGTCAGACCCGGGCTTCGTTCTCAAGGTACACACTCTTGGCATCTTCATCTTCATCCATTCCTCCTCATCATCCTCATTCTTCCTCATCGTCGGCCTCGTCCGCCTCTTCCTCCGCCAGAACCCACATCATAATCAGGATCACGTCGTCGCCGTTTTCCGATGCGATGAACTTTCCGGCTCATGCTGGCGATCATCTCCATCAGGAGCTGGCAAATGAATCTAACGACCCCTTCTGTGACTGTGGGGTGTTGGGTGTAGGGTTCTTTCCGACCCGTCTTAAACCCTGAACTACCAACATTAATCAACATGTTTACTTCCCAACCCCCCCTCCGAACCTCAGCAACTAAATGTATAGACCCCAACAAAGGTACTAATCGTATACTTGGAAGGCGAGCTAAGGGCTCGAGACCTTTGTCTTAAGTTAGGATTCAAACTAGCCTAAATTTAGAGGTCCCATGTCTCAACTTGCACTGCCCAGGTCTAATTCTAAGCAAGGTGTTCTACATGTATAAGATAGCTTCCCGAATGTGCACGCCAATGAGTGGCTGAACGCCTTTGCAGGAAATTCCCGGCCCACCTCTGAAAACGCTTCTGAGAAGGGTTCAGAGACGTAGCGGGTGGCCTGTTCCTCAGCAGGCCCGGCGTTCTAAATTTAGAGATTCCCAAAATATTGGGATCTAGTTTGGGGTACCCCATGCTGCAACATCGGCGCTTTCCTAAGGGACATTCATGTAGAAAGCCTGTCGCAGTCATTTGCGTGTTGACAGTGGGTCCAGAGCTCTTGTGAATTGCGGGCATTTCCAGTATCAGATCCAAACGGTCCGCAACAGCGTAATTCTGGACTTCCTGATCGGGTCCAGGGTTTGGGTGATCGTGATATGCCGCCCGTCACTATCGTGGGTCATGGCTCGCACAGTCGCTGCCCGAGTCATCACAGGCATGCTGAGAGGAAGGCAGCCAGCCAGCCAGCTAGCCAGACAGACACGAACACATTGCACATATGTATGTCTATGTGTACATATATATATATATATATATATACCCATATTATACGAAATGTTACACGCACACACACACACATATGTATATATGATCCCGGTTCTCGGTTCGCCGACCCCCNTCAGGCACGACTCTCCCGTGAGGGTGCCAAAGCCAAAGCCATTAACTGTCACGAGGATCGCGTCTCATGTGACTGTAGACATTTCCGAAAGAGGACTCCGACCTGAGGGTCTCAAACAAAGCAGCAGTCACGTGGACCACGTTCCCTGACAGGCCCGATCCCTGTGACAGTTGACCCATTGCAATCCTATTTGGATTGCCCCAAAGCGACAACTGTCACAAAGATCGTGCCCCCACGGT
>BGNK01003669.1:0-46642 GCA_003297005.1 Symbiodinium sp. clade A Y106 | reverse complement strand
GGGGGGGGACGGCCGAACCGGGATCATATATATATATATATATAGATGTGACACATGTGTCCGTAAGTAGGTATGTGCCTATGTAAGCTTGCGAAGCAACACTATCTGCAAGATCCGGAAATTTGTACATAACAGCTTAGTAGTGGAAAGCCAAGCATGTATTGCACAAAGGCGTGCACCTGTTTCTCTCTGTGGGGAGCACGTGCGAGATCACTGACAATCCTTCTGTCTAGTACGAAGGGTGCCCCTCTGAAAGTCATATCCTCAACAGGACGACACGGAAAGCAACAACATGACAACAGCATGCAGTGGCATGCAGTGTATCTGATTGGCTGGCTATGCTGGTGTCACTTGCAGATACGGTGGCAAGCGCAGGGTCTGAGTTGTCAATCGAGTTGCTGCAGAACCGACATTCTCATAGGTCAGCTGGACTCTATCGGCTGGATTGAAGACGAGCCAGACGTGGTCGAGCTCTGACAGCGTGCGCAACTCCTGCGAACGTCAGTACAAGCATCCCGGCACGGCAGGTTGGCAGAGGGGTTAAACAGCTAATTCGTGATGGAGGGCATGGTGGAGCATATTTTGCCGCGAGTATGTGGGATATGCTTGTTGTCCGAATGCCTTGCGCAACATCATGAGAGAAGAGCTAATCTGGTTTGGCTTCAAAGCTTGGCAGGGTGACAATTGCGATGTTGTTCATGGTAACGATACTGAATGAATATAGCAGGAAGAAGAAGATCATGAGAACATTGATGATGTGATCGTCCTCTTCGCTGAAACTGACTTGCTCTAGAACTGCTACGAAAAGTTGCTGCTGCAGCTGAACAACATCCTCGATGACCTGAAGTACATCCATCAGCCATCGTACCTTTAGCCACGAAAGCCCAACGAATCCGCCCGCCACCTTGATCCTGCAACCCCCTGGAAGACAACCTACCTTTGGTTACTAGGGAATGGAAGAATGGTAGTAATAGTAGTTATAATTGTACCCCATTCCTCCATTCCCTACAAACCAAAGGTAAGACAAAGCTTACCCGAAACCCGAAACCCTCAGTTGTGAAGCTCCTTGTCGTATCCTCGAAGTTGGAAAGAGAGCCAGGAGTGGTCCGACAGAGAGGTTGGGACAGGCAGGGCATGAGAAGATGCAGCGAGTCTCCCATCAGAGAGGTACCTCGGGTCAGGATTTAGCGGCTTAGGCGTGTATTATCACGGATTACCGGTTTAGCTTTGGGGGCTGTTCCGAAATATGGCCATGTTCAGTGCTTATCCGGTGTAAAGTTTACGCACGTATAAATACAAAAATAGCCAACTTCGTTGTCGGTTTCTCGAGGCGAACTGAACCAGAGGCCCAGCCTTCGGGAGTTAGTATGGCTCTTTCAAAACAACTGTTGCCACCCTGCTTCTTTGCCCAGGAGCACACCAACCCTCGATATGCTGCCCACCGTGTTGCTTTCATCCACGCCCACTCGGATGGTCTGCATCCAGCAGGCCTTCGAAAAGCACCCGGTAACCTCAGAGCAGATCTACAAGGTTCATGGGTAGTTATATGTGGGTTATAAGTCCCCTAATAAGGGTGATAAGTTTTAGTTACCTTACTTATAACCCCACTTAGAACTACCCACGAACCTTCAAGTAAGGGTTTAGGCTTTGGGAACCCCAGAGCACGAAGAAGTCTTTCAAAAGGCGCAAGCTTTGGGGATCCTGTGTCTGTTGAGGGAGGGTCCTTGCAATGAGCATCTTGCGATTCACGGTCTATACTGTTTAGGGTTTAGGGGTTCAGGGTTTAGGATGGTTTAGGGGTTTAGGGTTTAGGGTTTCAGCAACTGACATTAAAAGCCATTGCCTCGATAATTAGGATTAGGAAGGTTGGGCGTAGACTGTATGCTAGAAGACAGCAGTGTAACACACATGTATAAGGGATTTTTGCCTTGCGCAAAATGACTTCCACTCTGACCCTAAACACTAACTTTCCCAGAGGGTCCATACATACTACCATTATGGAATTAGGTCCCCAAAACCATGATAAGGATGGTCTTTTGGGACCTAATTCCATAATAGTAGTACATATGGACCCTCTGGGTTTTAAACCCTAGACATGCCTAAACCCCCAACCCATGATCCACCCCCAAAGGGTCCTAGGAGTCCCAAATCAGAATCATGATTCCGAATATAGAACCACTACATTCTACTATAGAGGTACCTAAACCCTAAACTTCTATAAAGCCTAAGAGCCTAAACCCTAAACCGTGGTAGGGTTATTAAAGTTTAGGGCTTAGTGTTTAGGGCCCTAATTACTTAGAACCCTTGAAAGGGTCTAAGTAAGAAGGGACCTCCACTTTCACCGCCAGCGTCTTTCCGCTCAAAGAGCTGCCTCGGCGCTTCCCGGAATCACCCGGCTTTGCAGCCGCACAACTCCTGGGACAGGGGTTTTAGGGTTTTAGGGTTCAGGGTTTAAGAGTTTTAGGGTTTTTTGCCAAGGATTTATAGGGGTTAGGGGTTTAGGGTTTAGGGCTTTAGCGCTTCAGGGTCTAGGAGTCATGGGTTCAAGGTTAGGAAACTGTCGAAACGTTGCGGATCGTAAGCAGGACCAGCAGCCTTACTTTTTCCGGCATCCTTCCTCGAACGACCTCCGGGAGCCACCCTGAACTCCAAGCACTGTCAATGTTGCGAACCACCCTACCCCCTAATCCTAAACCCGAAATTCTGAAATCCTCTAGCCTCCACACCCTTAGATTCTCCGTAAACAATTTAAGCCCTAAACCCCTAAATCCTATACCACGAAGCCCTCCCAAGCCCTACAACTTTTGAGGTTGTGGTTTAGGCTTTAGCATGTGTCTTTGAGTTCTACCCGCAGCTGCGACACGAAGCAGACCCAAATTCACAAAGCCCTACACGTAAAGTCCTGTGCCATAAGCCCGAAACTCCTTCAGCCCCGAGCCCCCATGAACCGGTAACGCCATAACCTAGAGCCTCTAAACATATAGTACCCTTACAATAGTACCCTTACAGTCGCCTTGCGCTACCCTTATTCTACCCTTATAATACCATTCCACTACTGCTACAGTACTGAAATGCTCTATGCTCAAGAAGCCCTTGAGCCACAATCCCGAAGGAATTCCAATTGTAACCCCAGGCACCATCAGCCCAGACCCCTTGAAGCATCTGCACAAAATAGACCCTCCCTTTAAGACAAGTATCCTTCATTTCTTTGTAACCGTTGACGATGGGAGGGCGCCTACTATAATATCATTCACCCTTGTAGCAATGCTTACAGAAGCCCTTGTAGCAACCAATATTATAGTGCCCTTCTGATAACCCTTATCGCCTTTTGGAATCCTTTTAGTACAAACTCGACCTTCGCCAAGGATCTCCCCTGAGCCACCGAAGCCATGGCAAGTCGGGGCCATCGGATGGCTCCCGACGCCCAACAGAAGCGCCCCGAATCGAGTCAGGAGGAAAGCCATGGCCATAGGATTGGGGTTTTAGACTTTTTTGGACTTTAGATAAGAGGCTTGGGGAGAGGTGAGGAAATTGCCAAGTGCTCGTGCAAGGGGTCTCATACTCCTATTCACGAGTAGTTGTAGTTGTAGGTGCTATATGAGAGGGTACTCCCAGATTCTGGGGAGGTTATCTGGTTCAGGCTTCAGGGCTTTTGGCTTCTGGTTGGGTCTTGCAGGAGCCTGGAGAAGCAAACTGTTCAGCGACCATCCAGGCGATTGCATTTAGCTGATTTTAGCTGTTGAGGTCTCTGAGCTCCCTCGACGGGTGTAGATTCCGGGTTCTTGTACCCCAAGCCTGAAACAGCAGCAGCGACTCTGCAATCCTGAACCTGTCCACGGTGAGCAGAACCCTTTCCAATTCATGGAGGCATCGCGCCGAAAGCCCACGACATCCGTATGGCTGGAACAAAACTACGACCTGTCTTGTGGAGTTAACTTATATCTGTACGTATTGTTATTACTATTGATATTCATTTCCCCTTTGTTTTTAGTATTACTGACGATATTAAGGTTATGATTCTGATGGTTGTTGATTATTAAAATTAGCATTGATATTACTATCCATGTCAAGCTCGAATCAACGAGGAGCATGCTGTACACATCCTCCAGCTGCAGCTTAGGTCGTGTCATGCTGGATCTGAATTCGGGAGTCTGGCTTTTGTCTTCCGGTACACACTCGATTTGGCGCAGCGTGCTCCCAGCTCCCAACGTAACCTGATGGTGACTGAAGCGCGATACTACTGCGATCAAGCGTCACGCAAGAAGCTTTTGTGGGGGGAGGGGAGGGGGTTTACGCTGCTATGGCTATGGTTCTAAACTCTGGAGGGTGATATACTTTTTGGTAGCACGCGCGCGCGCGTGGATCGGCGGTTAGCCAGCCAAGGCTGAAACCTCGATGCCCTGTCGGCATGGTCCGGTCTGGTGCTCGTCTAAGTGGGTCCAAAAACCCCCGAGCAGGAAAGCCATGAAAGACCTAAGATGTGAGGGTGGATGGACTCTGCTTAGCAGGTCCTGCGGACGAAATGTTGAAGCTGCGGGGCCCGGTATGTGTACATACATATATGTAATCATATGTTACATATCCACTTATCACTCCGAATACATCTCTGAAAAGATGTACTACAGCGGACAACTGTAAGGGGTAGTATAGGGCCGCGACGGCAATTCACTCCTCAGGAGGAAGTCTTGGTTAAACCAGGGCTCTCCCCCAGTCACGACGGTGTAAGGTTTGGGGCCTGAGGTGTAGGGTTTGAGGGGTGGGATTTGGGTTTCGGGTTCAGGGGATAACTTTGAGAGCAAGGGTTTGAGCTTCGGCAGAATGAGACTGCGAACTCAGCCGACCCCTTTGGGTATGGCGGCGCTCCATATAGCTTCCCATCCGATCATCCTGAAAGCTGGTGTCCGGGCGCCGGGGGTTCTGGTTCCTTACATGTGAGTTTTCTTGCAATTGAAGATTTCATGCGGACTCTGGGATTCGACATAGGGGGAAATGATGCCAACCATGATAGCTACTGAAAATCACCAACCCGTGAAACGAACAGATCAACATGGGTAGTTCTCTAATTTAGAGGCCGGTTTGCCATCCGCAGCAGAAGATGTCACTCTTGCGATGATGCCCTTCGTCACAGGGGTCGTATCCTTGCATCCTTAAAATAGAACTGCCCGCAGGTTTATGAACTTGGCGTCTCCCTTGTGCAGATCGCAGTGGCAGATGGTTCACTTATATGTAGAGCAACAGTTCAGGCCATGAGCGCCCTGAACCTCCAAAGTGCCCTAAACCCCAAACCCTACAAGCCCCAGACCCGAAACAGATAAAACCCCGAACTCTGGACTCAAAGGCTCGACAACCCTCATGCCTAAATCAACAAAACCCTCGAAACTGAATCCTTAACACTCGAATGCTCAGACACATGCAAATCGCAATGGAACCGAACCTGGAACCCAAAACAACCTTAGCAGTCAGCCGTCCTCCGGGAAAAATTGGTTCGACCTGCACCCGCTTCTCCACCTGTGGCTTCAGGGTGTGCAGTCCCCCGGCCCCCTCCCTTCCGCCGGCTCTGGAAACACAGTTTCGTGAGATTGAAGGCTTTGTTTTTGAAACTGGCACGCTCGCGACGAAGGATTGCATGCTGCTAACAGATGCAAGCAGAAGTTACACAGCAAAGAAGTGCACACAAGTGAACCAGCGAGTTTGAAGATGTAGACTCGACTCTCGGCTGTACGCCGTCCCAAGCGCCCACCGGGCAGATGTGAAAGTCCGCTTTGCTTTTTGGAAGCTCCTGGTTCGAAGATAAGGTCGGCTTGCTGCACCGCACTTACCAGTCTCACACGAGGGGCTCCTGAGGCTCGCCTACAGCCACCTTAATGACCCTAGACTAAGGGATCTATGGTATATTCCTTATCATGGGTCATGCAGGATTTATATCATCAACCGTAGGTTAACGGAAACCCTGAACCAGGATCCTCCCTGTACCCTCAAATGAGAGTTTCCGAAAATTGGGGACCCGAATATAGCACCCTAAATCATAGGATCCTTATTATAAGGCCTCCTAAATAAGGTACCCCTAATTTTCGGAAACTCCCATATGATCCCAAGGTGTAGCAAGCTTACCGTAAACCATCGCTGCTCTCTGCCAGACTCCTTGGCAGAGCTGCTCTTCGCCACTAGCGGTGGTCTTCCAGATCCTCTGGGGAGGGTTTAGGGTTTAGGGTTTACGGGAATCTGAAAATCTGGCAACCCTAGAAACGCAAACTAAGCATTCCGAGTTCAGCTTCTGCTTTTTCAAGCCGTGAAACTGCAGACCATGCGGTGCACAAAAGGAGCGACACCAAGCTCTGGCTCTTAGCTGCAAATGCCTTCGGAAACCGTATGAACCCCAGACACCCTAAGCAGTACATATTGGATTTGAAGGCACAGAAGTGTATCATAAAATGAGAAAGACCAACCAGATGCTGGGCTTCTTTGTTATGGCCTAGGTTGCAGGGCTTGGTAACGAGGGGAGTTCCTAACAGAGTCCACGCCGCCGGGAGAAAAGGACCCCCAAACTGGACGGGCAGGACAGAGTGTATGACAGATCCTTGTAGACCAGGCTACAGTATGAACAGATAGTAAGGGCACTACCGCGACCAGTGCCAATTCGTCAATGAACCTGACACTAGCAGCTACCATGTTACTCATTCTAAGAACAAGAAGAATAATGGCAATGCTAGCGGTGCAGTGAAACAGCGGGGCAGCACTGCTGATATCCTAGGAACGAGAACAGTACTACCACAGACTACAGTGGTAATATACGTGCTGGAAAACAGCTGACATCCATTGCAGGTACTTACGGTAGGACATGCAGGTACTTACGGCAGTGCAGCATTTTGCCTACCAGCCGTAGGCACACGAACAGGAAGCTGCATCGGCCCCTTTAAACCCTAAGCCCTAAACCGTAAACCGAAAAAACGGCAGACCCTGAACCCTAAATCTTCCTAAACCCTGAGCCAGGCCTTCTGTCGGAAGTCCTGAAGAGACTTTTCCAGACTGCCGTCTCGTGCCTTACTCTCGCAGGAGCCATGTTGAACGGGTTAAAACCACGAGGGATGCCTTGTTTGAGGGTCCTTATCCCCAGTATTCAGGGTCTAGAGTAACTGTAACAGTGGTTGCCTCAAAGTCGCAGCAGACTCGTGCAAACTCCTTGACAAGAAACCTATTTAGCAGCTCGGGCCTGACGGCTTAGCTGTTTGGGATCGACGTTCCGAGCACTTCCGGGATCAGGGGTTGAAGGGTGTGGGGCTTCAGTGCTACAAGAGCTAAACCATGCTCTAAGAAGGGCGCTAGAGGGTTTAGGGCGTGTAGGGGATCCCTAAAGCAAGGGCGTTGGGATGGGGCCTGATAGCCTCAGGGCCTAGGGCTCTTGCGGCTTTGCGGTTCAGAAGGTTCAAGGCTGCCAAACCTCAGGGCAAATGGTAACAAGATTGTGAGAGTTCAGGGCTGATGGCTTAGGGCTTGGCGAGCAATACTTAGAACTGGGCACATATGGAGAGAGGAGTTGGATTTAAGAGGAGGATATCTACGAGGCCGCCTGATTGAACAAAAATGGGGTTGGCCAGGGTGATATAATACAAATATTTGGGAAATCTGAAGGAAGTTACCCATCATTCAGATGCCGAAGGTATAGCTGTTCAGTCAGTAGCCAAGCAACGGCTTGGATGAGCGATGCTCGTGCCTTCTGCTTGGCACTGGCTTCGTCAGGGCTTGGAGGTGCGCCGGTGGCCTGAATTCAATGGAAGGGTCTTCATAGCTAAATTAAGGGTCTTCATAGTTAAATTAAGGGTCTTCATAGCTAAATTAGGGGTCTTCATAGCTACATTAAGGGTCTTCATAGTTAAATGAAGGGTCTTCATAGCTAATAAGGGTCTTCATAGCTAAATTAAGGGTCTTCATAGTTAAATGAAGGTTTGGGTGTGCAGTATAGTATACGATACCTTTTTATAAGGAACTCTCCAAATAGTATGACTAATCATTCCGGCCTCTCTACTGTGGCGAAAACAAAACCCAATCCAAAACCCGAAACCCCAAGCCCAGCAGCGCCAGGAATCAGGACTTCCATTCGTCTTTATCTTCGACTCTGCGGAAAACATCGGTACTTCTCGGGGTGTAGTGACGATTTTTTGGGAGGGTCCGGGACCGGAATAGAGGGTTTAGGGTGTCAGGTTTTGAGACCTGTGGAGGACAAAATCGGACATGAATGACGAGAATGCTGGGTGTGTTTGGGTTTCCTTTTTAATGACTGTGTTTGTAGAAGGATCAGCCAAAAAACACTATTTGTCATTATTGGCAATCGGTCCTATGCCTAGATATGCCGACGGCTAATCATGGCCAGTAGGGATGAATAGATGTTAGGCGAGTGCAGGCTCGGTACTGCACACAACGGCTTGGGTATACTTATAGTTACTTGGGATGAGCGAGACATGGTTCAGCCCAAGCGGATTTCGGGTTGGCTTCCCCAAAGACTTGCTGCGGACATAAAGCCTAAACCTTGCACCCCGAAAACCTGACCTGAAGTATCAGAAAGACAACGAAGCCCAAGTGCAAACCAACGCATGAAGCACCGTCAATGTCACGAAACGGTACACAAACAAACGGCGACATACATCGGCCGCTAGAAAGGCGACAGTGATAGAGGGGCATATATATATATATACATCCACGGCGGGCCAATCAAAGCGAACCATAGCCCTTTCTGTCCTGCAGAGTCATCATCGGCTTATTATGGTCGGAACACAAAGGGGGCTGTGAAGATACTAGGTCTTGAGATTCCCTTACTAGTTAGTTTGATCCGTATATGATGGGCCAAAACCACCTCAAAAACCCTATGCAATCCTAAGCCCTATACCGTAATACCCCTAAACCCTAAACCCTATACTACAAAAACAAAACAGGTTGGGCTTCCTACAACGCAGGGCCTGGGGATCTCATTCTTGAATGCCGGAACCCCAACCCCAAGTGCACAGCCTGAACCCTTTAAAAGCCCGAATTCCTAAATGCAAATGCCATAGTAATCCTTATAGTAGCACTTAAAACAAACGTAAGTAACACTCATGGCAACCTTGAAGCCCTGTAAGCACTCGGCCGACTTCTGAAGCCCGGAACCCCTCCTAAAAGTTAAACTTCTAGCCTACTTATGATAGTTCATATAGCAACCCGAACAGTTAAAGTCCTAAGAGCCAACCAGAAGAACGCCAAGAACAAGCAACTCAAGGAGCTCCTCATTTGTTCGCCAGCCGGCCTGCGCCTCGCGTCCACTGCCATGAGCTGCCGTGTTGGCTGCCAACACGGGGTTTTCCGCCTGTTTGAAGACTCGGGCTTTGGGTGACTAAGGGTGCCTCTTAAGGGCTACTAGAAGGGTAGTGTGACTATGAGGGTACTGTAGGGTTTCCTTTTGCAAGCTCTTTCAGGGATTACTGTCAGTGTGCTGCTACTATATATAAGGTTCTTGCAATGCATGGGCATTAGCAATCTAGATTCCTGGTGAATAAACACCAGGCTCTTCAAAGGCTCCAGCTACCCCAGCATATCCCTGCTAAGGGGGGTTTAGGGCATAAGGTACAGAGTTTTTTAGGGTTTAGGCAGGTTATCCTTACATGGGGACCTTCACACAGCCCGAAGAAAAAAGGTCCGTCTGGACCAAGGCTGCATACACGCGAGACCCGCTAAATTAGGGACCTTCCTAATCAGAACAAGGTTTTGTGGTATCTTCTGCTACAGCGTAGAGGGATTACAAGGTTATATTATAGCTAATAACTGAAGCCATCGCCTTGAGTACAGGGACATGAGTACGAAATGCGCCCAGAAGTTCCCTGCTATAGTTATGTATTGCAGAACCCCCAAACCCTATAGTTTATTTTTTCAAGCCTCAATGCATAGGCAAAAACTCTGTAAAATCTGGGAGTGACCCTAACAAACCCCATAACAAACCATAACTATGGGGGATAAACAACCCTAAACAGCCTACAAAAAACATCCTAAACCCCTGAAGCTACCCTAGAAAACCACATAGTGCAGACCCTGCACCAATCCTTTCCAACAATGGGATACACACCCTATACAACCCTATAAAAGCAAGAAAAAAGCATGCTGGACCATGTGACAAAGTTTTTAAATAAAGAACATGAGGTGTAGACCTTGTAACAACCCTACACACCATGAGTTGTAGATCCTATAACAACCCCGTAAAGCCGTGTACCGCAGACCCTATGGCAACCCTGCAAAACATGCGGTAAAGAACTTTTAGCAACCAATAACACACACACACACATACTAGATGCAAAGATAGAAAGCCAACAACAAAAACAACAAGACCACATAAACACCGTAAGCTCATACATCCCTATAGCAGACTCTGAACCATGTATCCTGGACCTTTCTAAACCCGCACAATCTCACATATCATACACGCTACAAGCAGCCTTGTAGAACTTAGCCACATAGTAGGGATATTGTGCTTGTTTCGTCGCCTGCCTCCCTTTTTCTCTCGGCAGCTTTGGTGGCGAGCAGCTCCTTCACTGGGTTTGGGGGTTCCAGGGTTAGGGGCCGGTTAGGGCTTAGGGTTAGAGTTATTATGGTTATAAGCGTTATAAGGGATATGAGGGTTATAAAGGCTTAGGGTTTGGGGTTTAGGTAAACGGCTAGGGGTTCTAGTGTAGGGGCTTTACTGCTTATCCCTACTCTTTCGCGTCCAACTGTCTCATGCTTGTAACGTTCAGCGCTGCGGGCGTCAGGGCTTTGGTATTCATATAGGGTATAGGGCAGTTTAGGGCTTCAAGGTTTTTGGGGCTCAAGGGTTTAAGCGGTTTATTGTTCAAGCTGCGCTTCTTGTACCGGATCACCCCATCCCAACCCCCACGGCCTGCACCTGTCGCTGGTGCGAATCGTCTTTCTCCTGACAAGAAAGGACTGTCCGTAGCGACAGTAGATTACCAGAACCCTACACGGCCCTAAGCCCTCATGACACTTGGGAGCCCTTTCCTGAAAGACTAGAATCACCTAGACTCCACACTCAGCCTATCGGAGGCGGCTTGAGGCTTAGGTGCTGTTGGCTTTGAGCCTTTGAGCTTTCGGGGAGCCCTCAAAAACGTCGAAAACAAACGGCCGTCAATGAGATACTCGCAGCAGCTTGGGACTGCAGAGCGGTCCAATAAACGTCAAAGCCTTGACGGTTTGGGGTGTGGTTGGTTGGTTCAGGGTTTAGGGTTTAAGGTTTTCGGGCTTGTGGAGCTTATTGGGGTTTGGAGGGCTTTGAGTTGTTTAGGGCTTCGAGAATCTACCGTGAAACCTTGTGCAGCCGATCCGGCCTTCAGCAGGCGCTCGTAGTACTCCTTCTGCTCCTCGGTCATCATGCTTACTTGGAGATTCATGGGTAGTTTTAAGTTCAAGTGGGCCCGGGTCGTACTGTAAGTCTACAGTATGGGTGATAATTACAGCTACTTAAGTTATAACCCCATGAGGCTCCAAGGAGGGTGCAGGGGCCTCCTTGCTTAAAGTGCCTATATGACACGGATCCTCCAACCATGCACCTCTTTGACATGTATCTGGGATGCAACTCGCTTCAAGCCTCTTGGGCTCTGGGTGTGCCTAGAAGCCCATTTTACAATCCTGTCGCGCAGGGGCCACGAGTGGATGTTTTGAACATATTCTTCAGGCCACAGACCCAAATAAAGACTGTAACTCACTGCATAGGCAACTGGGTCTTCTAATGTTAGTGCAACAAGAACCTCCCGAACAACTGAGCTCCGGAGTTGATGCGGCGGGAGTTCTTCAGGCCCCCATACTACTATTGTTGCTCAGAGCTCCCTCGTGTATTGGAAGTTAAGGACTTCATGGCCGAGCTAAGAAAGCCCTAGGCGTAAAACTCCTAAATCCGGACACTTGAAGCCTTAAATGGGAGTTTCCGAAATTAGGGGTACCTTACTTTGGGGTCCTTATCATAAGGATCCTACTATTTAGGGTACTATATTAGGGCCCCCTATTTTCGGAAACTCCCAAATCTAAAACCCGAGCTTTCCAATTTCCCCAGCCTGCACCTCGCGGTCACTGCCCTCAGCTGCTTTGGTGGCAGCCAACTCCTTCGCCCCGACTGTCCGATGCTCGTGACAGCTTGTGAGTCTAGGGCGTATGGCGCTCGAGTACCATAATAGTGGACTGTGGCATATGTTCGCGTGAGTGAAATCCATACTAGATGGGATACAGCACGTTCATCATTGAGCACTCATCAGTCACACTTTGGGATGCTGGTGGGAGTAATTGCTCAGCATACCTGATTCTCCAACCCTAACGCGCCCAATGCCATGGGCCTGCACCTGTCGCTGGTGCGATTCGTCTTTTTCCTGACAGTGGCCGTACATTCGGAGCAGTTCCCGAAAGACTGGAATCCGGATACATGCCACTTGCGAAAAGGGGTTCGGTTGAGGTTGAGCGCTGCCTCGCAGGTTTGCACCTTCGCCCATGAAGCCAGCAACACTAAGCAAATAAGGCTTTCGGGCTGTGGGCGCAAGCCCTCGGACGTAGACCCCAGGCTCAAATAGACAAACATCCAGAGGCCTTAAACGCATCACATAAAATTACATCCCTGCTCTACTGTGAAACCCGGCCCAGCCGATCCGGCCTTCAGCAGTCGCTCGTAGTGCTGTTTCTGCGCCTAGGGACTGCAGACACGGCGTTCAAACCCGTACCACTTGACTCTTTCGGATTCAGTCAGAACTTCCCGGATAGGCGCATGCTAGGTTCTGGATCCCATATGTACTCCCAGTTCCAGTGCCTTGTCTGGTCAATGCGATACTCCTTTGTTGCCGTTCCGTGTCATGCTGCCTCCCTCTCTCTCTCTCTCCCACCTTTGTCCCTCTCCTGGATCCCTCTTAGAGCAGGTGTCGATATCTGAACCAAATTCGCCAGGCACTGGTCAAACACCAGCAGCATGGGCTGATAATTATCGTCAAACCATAACAAGCACTCGTGCACTTCCTGTAATGACAAGAAACAACACAAGAAACAACGATGGCTCATTTGGGTTTGTTGGACTTAGTTTTCTTAGAGTGTTCATGTATCGCTGTCAATTCAGGGCCTCGGTTTGAAGGTTTAGACACGTGTCTAAATTCCTGCGCAAGAACTCCTGTAAAAGCCTTGGGCAAACCCTACAAGCACCGGCAAATCGATAACTTGAAAGCAGGATGATCCCTAAACTCTAAACCCTAAACCCCAAAGTCTACCTAGAGTCTCCGTTGTAGTTCCTTTTTGGCGGGTCACCACATAGGATCCTAAACATAAAATGGGTGAAACCAAAACAAGAACTACGATGGACACTCTAGGACTCTACCTATAGTCTCCATTGCAGCTCCTTTTTTGGCTAGCCAAAAACTATATTATGGGATCCTAACCATAAAATTGGTTAACCAAAAAAAGGGAGCTACAATGGAGACTATGGGTAGGTATATAATAGCTTGACAGCCGGATCATCTCGTTCCGCGGGCCAGCCTGTGCCTCGCCGCCGCCACTGCTTTCAGCTGCCCTCGTGGCGAGCAGCTCCTTCACTGGGGCCCGGATCTATGCTACCCTTTTGTGAACTTCCTAAAATGAAGACCACGCGTTGGTGCCTAGAGGTGCTTCTATTCAGCATCATAAAGAGCTGAGGCCTGCAAGATGATGGGCTTAACCTTTGGATTTAGATTTTTGCCTTAAACTAGCATAACCCACTTTTTGTAGGCTCTTATTATAAACCCTAATATGGAATTTATAGGGACCCTACAAAAAAGTAGGTTTTGGTAGGTTAAGGTGGGGTTAAGCTGGAAGGGATTCTTACCGAAGGAGTTGGGGTGCTTGTGCGGTAGCCGTCGTCACAACCCAAAAGGTTGATGCAATTGTAGCAGTTCCGTCGTAACAGCGAATGTGATGCCAGCTAGCATCAATAGTCCTACCAGCTCATAGCACAAACCCTAAACCCTAAACCCCCTAAACCCTAAACACCCTAAACCCTAAACTCTAAGCCCCTAAACCCTAAACCCCTAACCCCTAAACCCCGCTTACCTGGCCTGCACCTGTCGCTGGTGTGATTCGTCTTTCTCCTGGCCGGAAGACTCGAGGGTGGGAGTCCAGGGTCGCTGCAACCCTAAAGCCGAGCCCCAAGGGTCCAAGTACCTGGTAATCATATACTCTCCAAAATCCTAAGCTACATAACTACTATCCTAAAACCGAGTACCTAATTATTGGGTCCTTTGGACCCTGGGGAATAATGAAGGAGCCTTTCTTGAAAGGGATCTGCCAGTGAGCCAGGCCTTATGAATGTTGGGGCCTCGGCAATTAGAACAATTAGAACGGGCTTTTGAGTATATGGTATAAAGAGTATAGATGCAGCAAGAACATGACAGAACCCTAAGGAACAGCATTCTGGTTCTGGTTCTGGTGCTCACTGTCGCGCCGTCGTGACGGCGCGTCCCAAAACGCATGCAATGAAATCTGCGATGGGTGAAACACGGGATGCCTCTGCCAGAACAGACGGGTAGCACTGCGGGGACCTTCTGCGGAGCGATTGTCGAGGTAGGACTCGATCCACTCGACCGTGGCCGTATGCGGCGTTAAGAAACGAGCAAAGTCCGCAAAGCAAACACTTTCGTCCTTAATTTCCATTTCCAGCCGGCAAAGGCGGGCCGAAGACCAAAGGCGACCGCCGAGGAGGAGGGCAGCCCACGGAGAGGACTAGTACCAGCAATTTTTCAGGCTTCTAGATTCCCTGACGGCCTCTAAACCCGAAAACACTAGTACTTAATCTGGGGAGCTTACTAATTAATTAGTATCTGCTCTGAATTTATCATAAATACAATACGGAACCCTTAAGTAATGATCTTGCTTTCTGTTTCATTTAAGTTCGACATTGACCTTTAATCATCTGGTTTGGGGAAGGGGCCAAGGCAGGTGTTGCTGCCTCGACTTGGAGTCAGCCAAGTTCATCGTTCAGAGGTCTACCTTAACCTACCAAAACCTACTTTTTTGTAGGGTCCCTATAAATTCCATATTAGGGTTTATAATAAGAACCTACAAAAAAGGTGGGTTATGGTAGTTTAAGGTAGAGTCACGGCCTCCGGAGTCGGCGGACGAATTGAAACTCACCGTGGGCTCGCACGCGCTGAGGTTTAGGGTTTAGGGGTTTAGGGTTTATAGGGTTTAGGGTTTAGCCAACATTCTGACTTCTGGCGCGCCCCGGCAAGGCTTCCCCAAGCCGGATGACTTAGTTGGTTGTTTACATACCATACAGTACCTTCTCGTAAGCATGGGATAGCATGAGAAAGTAGAGAATGCCAGACTAAACCGACATGATCTTCCACCTAAACCCTAAACATTCGAGACCAGGAGGGACAGAGAGAGAGAGAGAGAGCGAGGGAGGGAGGGAGGGAGGGAGGGAGAGAGAGAGAGAGAGTGTGTGTGTGTGCGTATGTGCGAGTTACCCCGAACAGCAACGGGTACAACCCGGTAGTCCTGGTGAGCTCGAAACCGTAAGCGCTTAACTTAAACCCTGATCGCTAAGACCTGAACCCCATGGAGCCTAAACCCCGAAGCCCGAAACCCTGGACCCAAAACCACTAAAACCAAGCGCAGCGCAGTTGTCCTGCAGTCTGCACTGGAAGTAGTCCTGCTGCTCCTGAAACGTACTGTTCAGGTGCGTTAATTTCTGCTTGCGTCAATAGAGTTGCTCTTATACTTGACTTCTTGTAGAGCTTGGGCTATATCATCGCGTCGATTTTTGGTGCCTGCGAGGGAATCCCATTCCCAGACCTGCACAGTACCGTACATCTGGGCTAAGCACACTTTCGCGTTTACACTGTACTGTTTCGGAGTGATTCGCTGAGTGGGTTGAGGCATCTTGTGTGAAAGACACTCTGAAGTTCAGAACATCACCAGACAACCCCTTTCTTGGCGCTGTACTGTACTAAATCCCAGAGCGACCCTAAACTGTCTAAGCCGTAAGACCATTGAACACAAAAATCTAAAACTAAGCAATGAGAGATCCGGGCCCGGCACCTCCGAGTCGCTTCGAAGCGGGGCTGTCTTTGATTGTAGCGCTGGGCTGTCATTTAGGGACCTAGTTAAGAAACCTTGGGTCTTTATTAGGGGTTTATGGTTTATGTATGAGTCCGAATGTTTTGGGGTTGCAGGATCGGGGTTGTTTTAGTCAGGTTACTGCATTATGCTGTTTACTGTATACCGGGTTTGCTGAGGGTTTGGCAAGTGGCCTCAATAAAACACTGAACGGTTCGGGGTCGTCCAAGATTTACGGTAAAAGCAATACATGTCTCCGACGACCCGAGCGAAAGCCGGATTCCCAGGGAAAGCTGTGATCAAAATTCTGTCAGTATCACGCTGGTTGGCTCTACCAGCTGTTATAATTACTGCACTACCACCTACCTGGAAAGATTGCCTTGGCAAGCCAGACCAACCACTCGCAGCGTCATACTCAAAATTGGGGGGGGGGGCCTTCAGAAATAGAACATCGGCTTTGGCATATCGCACCATGTAACAACAGGTAGTAACCGTGTTCTAGTCATGACCTTTTATTAACTACCTAGGAGCTTCTTGGGGATGAACATGTTAAAGTATTCCGACCCCTTCCTTCAGCTCTCTCTCAATCGCTGCAATCTTGCTGAGCTCCGACCTGAAGAGATCTCTCGTAGTGCGCCTTCTGATCCTCAGCATGATCCGAATAGAGGACTGAGTGTCTAGTAGGGTTCTTTGCATGAATCCTGATATTTTGGGGTCTTTAGCAGGCTTCTGTACATGAATCCCAATATTCTGGGGTTATAGGGCCAGGGTGTCTTAATCAGGTTCCTGTATTATGCGTGTAGCGGCCTGTTCTCCTCCGGCAGTTGCCTCTTTTGGGGAGGCCAGATTTGAGCCTAGCCAAACTAGGAATCAGAAGCCAAAGTCTCCAAATCCCCTTGATTCAGGCATATTTCGCTACATATATCCGAAATCATAGCAAGGAAACCTCTGTAATCTGTAACTTGAACTCTGTTTCTTAACTGAAACGATTGAGACCCCCTCAATAAAGACCTGGCCTCGAGGGCTTTGTCGTGGGCCATGTCCATGTCCTGTCGATAGCTTTTTGGGTTTAGGGGGGTTAGGGCTAGGGGGTTTAGGGGTGAGGGTTTAGGGTTGAAGACCTCTAGATTTCTCGATAAGGCTTTAGGGCTTAGGGCTCAGAAATTTTGGAGGATTTAGGGTTGCAGTCCGTTCAGGGTTTCAGGGTCAATGCTAGGATGGGGGTCTTGGGCTTCATGGCCTTGGGTTTTGAGTTTCGATTCTTTTGTGGTGGCACATAACCTACCTTAGAACTCAGGTACCCCTCACTCTAGATGTTGACAGCCAGGCGGACAACCAATCAAGCAACCGGTAACCGACCCAACAACCAACCAGCCAGACAACAAACAAGCTAAGTAGTTGACTAACTTCTAAATAACTATAACGAACTGTAACCAGCTAACTGACTGGCAAACTACCTGCCTGCCTACCTAACTAACTAACTGTAACCAGCTAAGCAACTTACTGACTTACTAACTTAACTACTGACCATCTGCCTAGCTGCGTGCCTGCCTACCTGCCTGCCTGCATGCCTACCTACAGTACCTACTTTCCTACTTACCAACCCACCCAACCACCCACCTACCGACCTTCCTGCCTACCTGCCAATCAACCTACCAACCTAACTACATAAAAAAACAAACCACAGCACGACAGCCAATGTCGACAGACCACGAATCAAAATCAATAAAACTACCGTTAGCAAGGCAAGGATCTTGGGAATCAGTCTTGTCTTAAAGGTGTCTTTGCCCTGCTTTGCTACTTGCATGCCAATTGCTGCAGCTGTCCATACCAGACTCAAGGTTTAGGGTTCACAAGCCCCTCCTCAAGAGGGCTATCCCGCATATTCAGGCACCACATGCAGTTCAGGTGGCCAACCCATGCAAACCCATTGCTTGTACGAGCTAGCAGCTAGCATCAATGAACTGTTCAACAAGCTGCGTTTTCAGAGCAATAGTCGGTGCCTTGAAGAGCAGGCCTTGTTTGCAGGGGCTCAGTCGCATTGCGGAGGTCTCTGTTCTTCGGACTCTAGCCTCGGGGCTTTTGAAGGACATGTGCAGGCATTACATCATTACGAGCCCTTGAACCCCTAAACCCTAAACCCTGAACCCTAAACCCCAAAGGCCCTGGCTGAATGGCCTGCAGCACGGTCCAGAGCTCTTGCTGACTGTCCTGGCACGCCATGGACTCTGGCATGGGAATTCAATCAGAGTTTCGGGAAGAAGTTTGGTAGGAGATGATGTTGGGCTATACCCGAATCCCCAAAAGTAGATAAAATAATGGCCCAAGACCTATAGAAGGCCATTGTTCTGCATACTTTTGGGGTCCAGGTATGTCTTTCGTACTTCAGGGCGAATCCAAGTCACACCTTTCCAACTTTTGGCTGTTTTTGCACTCAAGACATAACGCAAAAAACCCTAAACCCTATAAACCCTAAACCCTACAAACCCCAAACCCTATAAGCCCTAAACCCCAGCGACCTGCAGCTCCTGGAGGGAGATGGCTTTCGCCTCGGCCGAGCATAGGCTGATGACGCAAACCAGCGGAAGCTTTTCCCTAATGGGTCCATATACCCAAATAGTATATACTTTAGCCTTAAAGTAGTCCCTATATAAGTACATCGGGGCCAAAGTATATACTATTTGGGGACATGGGCCCTTAGGGTTTGACAACAGTAGCAATGGCCAAGACCGCGGTGGAAAAGCAGGTAGCTAAATGTACGCAACGGTTTGGTGCCTATCCTGCCAGGAAGCCAAATCATAGCAACAAGCGGTTCAGGTGCCCATGGCAGCACTAGCGTACAGTGGCTGATCGAAATAACCTCCCTCCCACATAGGGCTTCCCACACATCTCTGGGGTTGTAGGGCTGCACTTCAACTGAGGGTCTGAGAATGTGAACATGTTGGATGTGGTCTCTGCGCATCTGCGGCATCCGAACCCCGAAAACGCCACCCATCCACCGGAAGCCGATACACAAACCCCTGAGCTTCCACCCCCAGACTGCAAAAGCAAGAACAATCCACGGAACCCCTGACAAGCCCCATGCTGAGGCCGCGGGCCTCAAGTTGACGCTGGAAGCGCTCCTTTTGAGCCTTCGCGGCAACCCTCTAAACCAAGACTGGCCAAGGCCTTGAGCCTTCAACCTTAATAGTGGTAGCTTGGGGCTTAAGGTTGAGGGTGTACTGCAAGCCTTAAGACTGGCAGTTCAGGATGTAGGTTTTGAAGATTCACGGCTTAGGGATCGTTGATAGCTTTGTAGCCCAGTGCTACGGCAAGCCTAGAATGGAAAAGCGATCCGTGTATGCCCAGTATCTCCTTCATGATAAAGAGACACAGACCCCAAGAGGACTCGAACCTCAAAAGCCCTAGAACGAGATGAGGCATCTTAATGCATCTTAGAACCACAGAGCCTGAGGGTACTACAAAAGAATCGGAAATTACTGGAGCCAAATGCACGATGCTTTAGGGACATATTCTTGAACCACACATCCACAAAACCAAGAGCGCCAGAATTCCTAAAGCAACGCTAAACCGTAAACGATCTTGAACACCTCAAGGCCGTTGGTCCGATACACAGCTTTCTGCTCCGAGAACACCAGCAGCAGACTCGACGGATGGAGAATCATGTTACTGATTAAGAAACATTGGGCCTTTATTAGGGTTCCTTATATGAATCCTACTATTTTGGGGTTATAGCATCGCATTTTGTTGTACGGCAGTTAACGAACAAATAATATATGGTGTTGTTCATATCGTGTTATGTTATCTTACGTTACATTACATTATACTAGTATAGCACATTATGCTATATCATGTTACATTACATGATACATTTGTTGAAATTGGTCTTATGGGCTTTGCTGTTATACGATGTTAGACCTTTAGATCCAGCTTCACCCCCCATGGCATCCCACTGCAAACTCCCGGACAACGCACACGAAGCCCACAACCTGCACCGACAGCCGACTCTACTACAGAGACTAACTCAGAATAACCAATGATGCTGCCCCCACGAAGTGGAAAGGCCCCACATAAACCTTCCACCCCAGACAAGACTGATTCTACAATAACCCTGTACAGAACCTGCAACACAGGGCCTCGTCTAATTTCTCATCAACTTTTCGAAGTCCAATCAATAATTCCACCAACCACTGCAGCCGGAAACTCGAAAAACACCCAAAGTCTCCTACACCTCAACTCTAGACCCCATGCAAGCGGCCGGCCTGCAAGGCGCCCTCATGGGACTGCCTCATATCCTAGTAAGACATTAGGCCCGATGTTTGGGGCTTGAGGGCTCAGGGTTCATAGGCTTGTGGTCCTAGAGTTTAGGGTTTAGGGCTTCGGTTCTTTGTTTTGGGGAAAAGGGCTTAGGGTCTCCATATCAGAGACTATCGGGACCCTAGCCTCCGAGACTACCTGCAAACAGCTACCCTAAAAGCCTTAACAATTTCGGGGGGTTCCTTTTTATAGTTGTAGTATCATATATCCCCAAGCCCTATTCTACATCAAGGCTCCACGAAGGGTGCCTTAGGGGCAATATCGGCTTCAGATGAAGCGACTTTAATCTGATGCCAGGCTCTCGTGATGTAGAGGTTCTATGCTTGAAGACCTCTTCCTAAAAATCCTGTACCCTACAAACCTTAGACTAGACCCCGATATATCACAAGAACCTAGCGAACCACAGTCTGCTTGCTCAAGCTTCCATATTAAAATCGCATTAAATGATAAGCCCCATACGACTCTCACACCACAGTAAACCCAGAGCCCCAAACCCATAAACCCTCCCAAAACCTCAAACTCGAAATACTAAACCCACGAACCCTCGAAGAAGTCAGGGTTTTCCTCGACATCGCGGCGCAGTTGCCGGAAGAACTGCTCCTTCGCCTGTGGGCACTAAGGCCTTTTAGGGCTTCAGGGTCTTGTGAAGTTTAGAGTAAGGTGTTTTTGTCTTGAGGCTTGGGGTTCTTTCTTTCGGTATGCTTTCGGTCTTCGGGGGGGGTGTAAAATGTTCAACTTTAGGGTGTTGAAGACGTCAGGGTGTTAGGATGTTCACGCTTCCGGTTTTGGGCTTTAGCGTATTCGGGCTCGGGGTTTCGGCTGGAGCAACTATTCCTCGCCTCTGACCGCTTCAAGCACGTCTGTGTGTCGGGAGTTAGGGTTCACCTGTGGCACAAAGTCCCTGCGGTTTCCAGGTGTATGCTCAAACCCTTTGCTTATTATGCCATGCACTCCTACTACGTTACAGGTTCAGCAAGTACGGGTATAGGGCAGTAATGAGTAATTCATGGGTCCTGGGTGGGGGGGCTTCAGGGCTTTAGGATGTTCGGGTTTTTGGGGGGATCAGGAGTGGCGGCTTCGCGAGTGCAGTTCGCCTGGGTCTTCAGTGTAATTCGAGTTCACGGCCAGCCTAAACGCAAAACCCATCAACGCAGAAGCCTGAACCCTAAACCGTCTAATCACACTGTAAGCCGTAAGCCTTGAACCCTGGACCGTGCTGACTAACGAAGCTCTAAGCACTGCAGAATAAAACCTCAAGGATACCGGGTTCATTCTATCCTCGCCCCAAGGGTTTACTCCCCCATGTATTGGGTCCTGTTTGCCCCATAAACCAATAAATAATGGAGTCTGAGTCTTTCGGAACCCCAAATGCTAGACAAAACCCGAACCCCTAAAACCCTAAAACCCTAAACCCGAAACCCCGAAAGCCCTGAACCCCTGAACCCAAACAAAGTGTGAAGCTTCGAAGGTCCGGGGGCCATTCTGGGATCTGGGCGGCAGGGCTTGGACCGCATTTGTGGGTAGAAAAACCCTAAACCGATACATGAAATCCTGCAACCCCCTGTGAAACAACCTCTGAATGCTCTGAACCCGACATGCCCTACGAAGGAGCTCCTGGATGTCCTAAGCCCCATGACATATGTATGAAAGCACCCCCCAAACCCCAAACCCTAAACCCCCAAACCCCAAGCCCCTAAACCCCTGAACCCTAAACCCTAAACCCTACCCCCCTAAACGCTAAACCCCCTTGGACGAGGTGGGCTCCGTCAGTTTCTCAAGCACTGCTCAGAGGCTGCCTGGAGAGCATTCTCCAGCTCCTTCACTTTCGTGAAGTAACGCTCCTGCTGGTCCTGAAAGAAGAAAATACGTACGTGCATATATGTATACTGTTAAATACTGTATTGTACTGTAGTACAAATATAATACAAATGTATTATACTATATCCTATTCTTTCATATTTTGCTATATTTTATGATACTATATTATACTGCATATTTATATACATGCTATCTAAAGGTTGTAAGGACTCATGCACTGATGCCTTTGGGCAATCTTGAGCCTTGGCGGTAGGTTTGGCAAGTGCTCAGGGGAATTCAGTGTCGGGAAGCACATCTTGAAGCTGTCAAAAGCAGGGTAAATCGGATCAGGATCTCCAGGTGTGGTAATACAGCTTCTTACGTAAGGATGTACCCCTAAAGACCCGTTGCATTGAACCAGGCCCCGTTTTGGATGCTGGCGGGGATTTGAAGGGGGTAGGACAGAGGCCCGAGGCTTGGAAAACAATGTAGGAACCTGATTAAGAAACCCTGGGCCTATATGACCCCAAATAGTAGGATTCATATAAGGAACCCTAATAAAGGCCCAAGGTTTCTTGATCAGGTTCTTACATTAACCTTAAATTTACTCGTCTAGCCTTGGAGCTGTACACGGCGTTGCCATCCCAAGCTCCAAATCCTAAACTGCTCAAATCCTAAGCCCCTAGTACTCCCCCGCAAGTCCAAAACCCAAAGACCTTAACAGCAAGCTCCCCACCATACACTTTTGCCTGACCCCTCCCGAATGGAAAGATTGCACTGGTCCTAATCAGATTCCCTAAAACCCCTCGAACCCCAATCCCTTTCTGAGTTTCAACTCCCAAACCGCAATCCATACAGAGCCTTATGTAATTGTCATCTGGGAAAGCCCTCGTAGAACTCATGTAAACCCCAAACTCCCAAACACTAACCCCAATGTTGAGGCGGCCTTTTGGTCTCTAGAATGGGACATCTTCAAAGCCTCCCGGGCTGATCCGTTGGCTTAGGGGTTTGGGGTTTTTGGATTGAGGGGACAGGGTGCTTTCTGGTAGGATTTGAGGCAGTTTACGGAGGGAAGGTCCCAGCTGGGGCTTCGGTTACGTCTGAACGTATTGCAACCCCTCCACATAAACGGCTTTTCGGAAACGTTACCCCATAACCGAGACCCCAAACCGCAGCAGACCCTGAAGCCGTCTAACCCGTAACTCTAAATTCGCAAACCCCCATGCAATGGAGCCGCACGAACACGAAATCATCAGCATCCACAACAGGTTGGGGTTTAGGCCTTTATGGCTTTGGAGCTTACGCTAGGGCTAGGGGCTTTCAGCGAGGATCCCAGTACTGAGGTGTCCATTGCTATGGAGGGTTGAGGATCCGTGTCTGACCGTGTCTGTAGGGTTCTCACGGTCAGGGCTTCAAGTTGAGAATCCTCGTGTCTAGGATTCTGTATTAGGCTATGGATTTGGAACTTCTAGTTAAGGGACCCTACTATCTAGGTGAGATTAAGGTCAAACCTCTGTCTTATTACTTCGCTGCGCAGCTGACATGTCGAAACCATCGTTTCGCTTCCAGTTGAGAATCTACACTCAAGCAGTAAAGAGTCAACAATCTCAACTACCAGATATATCAGGACTGAATCCAAGTCCGACTTAATTTAGCTAAGGTCTTAAGATGAGCTAGGCGTCGCTCCCTCCAGCCGTAAAGCTTTGCAGGCTTTCACAAGGCTAGTCCAAAGCCCTTCAGCATGAAACCCAATGCTGTGAATAACGACCCCCGAGGCATAAAATCCTCAATGCCTCCAAGCCTGATCCCTAACACACCAGTATCGGAGCCGTAATCAAGCTGCGCGTACATCACACTATACTTCTGGTTGGAACCCAAGGAACCAGTATGGATAACCGTTCAAATTTCTATCTAGTCCTCTAACTTCTGGTTGGAACCCAAAGAGCTTGTATTGGTAACCTTTTACTTTTCTGCAGTACAGTAAACCCTAAAAAGCTGGAAACCGGATTAAGGACAAATAGTGCTGGAATTTTCTATACATTACTCTTAAGGATTGAGGCTACTGGGTTTCCAACTTTGGGCTTCGACTCTCGTCCGCTGCACCCAGGAAGCCGAAAGAGTCCGCTCCCTGAAGATCCCCAGAAGCCTCCATGTCTCTCTGCAGCTGCCTGTGTCTATCGAAGTGTGAATCTTGCTGCTCCTGGTTCCGAGTTGGGATTTAGGGTTTCGGCCTGGTTTAGGGGGGGGTCTTTTTTTAGGGTTTTAGGCTTGGTTTAGGGGTTTAGGGGCTTAGAAATTTAGGGTTTCGGGTTGGTTTAGGGGTTTAGGGTTTGGAAGTTTAGGGTTTAGGCTTGGTTTAGGGGTTTAGGGTTTCAGGCTTGGGCGCCGTCGGTGGGACCGAGGCCTGAGGGGGAAGTTTGGGATTCCCGCTCCTCGGCTTAGTAGCTAGAGGCTAAAGCTGTTTAAGCTCGGTCTGAAGTAGCATAGGGCTCTAAAAATTACGAATACTAGTTTGGGGTTCCTTAGGATCTCACTTATAGTATACCATAATGTAACACAGGCCCCCTCCCCCCCACAAAAAGCTCTATTCTCAGAGTCTTAAGGCTTGGATTTCACTTATAGTATACCATAATGTAACACAGGCCCCCTCCCCCCCAAAAAAGCTCTATTCTCAGAGTCTTAAGGCTTGGATTTCACTTATAGTATACCATAATGTAACACAGGCCCCCTCCCCCCCCAAAAAAGCTCTATTCTCAGAGTCTTAAGGCTTGGGGGGGCTTCGTCCGAGCTTGTGGATTTTAGTGGGACCTCGGCTTCTGACCAAGACGAAAAATTGTTCGGCTTATGGGCTTGGCGTTTTCTGACTTAGGGTATGCCTTGAACAATATTATATTGGGGGGGGGGGGTAGTAATTTTAACAATGTTTTGGTGCATGTTGAGAGAACTCGGATGCATAACAACAATTGAGCCCGAGCACTAGAATCCCAACTTTGGTCCTTGCAAGGCGCATCCATTAGGTGTCTATACAACCACTTAGCCTTGAACCCCCAACCCGCAGAACTCAACCACTTGAGACAACTGAAACGCAAGGCCTGAAGCTCTCCTTCCCCAGAGATCCCAATACCCCCTTAATTAAGGAATATACCTTAAATCATAGTATGAAGGCCTCTATAATTTAAGGTATATTCCTTAATTAAATGGTTCAGGGTGTCGGGCTCTTAGGGCTTATACCGGCTTACTGTATCTCGAACCCTTCAACCCGTGGTGCTGCCTGCAGCGCCTGCGCATGCGCAGCAGTCTGTGCCTCTTGAGGCATAGGAAAGAGGCTCGGGGGAAATGTGGGGTTGGGGGTTTAAGCTCAGCTTGCGCAGAGGAACAGACAAAAATTCCCATCAAAGCAAAAATCAGAATCAGAATACGGAGAGTGACCGCAGTCACAGACTACTCTTCGTCCTAGACCTCCCCGAACCCAATCAATTCTGTAGGGGCCTTAGTATACCAGAAGGGGGTACTTCCTACTAGAACACCAAGAAGAAGAAACCCTACGCATTAGTGTAACTAACGTACTGACTAGTCACTAGTTCGATCCCTATATGGCTGCTTGCGACGGTGAGACCACTGCCACCACTACGAACAACTGGCGAAAGGAGTGCGGTTACTATACAGATATACGACGAATAGGGTCACTTTGCAATGACTGTGGTCAGAGCGAAAGTGGCAAAAACACGAACAGCCGCAGTCTCGGCAATGGTGATAGCACTTCTATACGAGGTACCAGGTACAAGATAACCACAAAAACAAACGTTGCCAAAACCTTCACTCTAAACCTAAACCTCAACCCCCCTCCTTTCAAAACAGAATCCCCAAAACAATCGAAAAGCTTAACACCCGGAAGTCCATGACACGCAAATCTTACACCCAAGACTCCAAAGTCCTACCGGCCCAAAACACCGAAACGTCATAGGCCCGAACTCGAAAGCCCCTATGCAAATCGAACCCCCTTACTGCAAAGCCTTATAAGCCCCAAAGTCGATAAACATGGACGCCGAAAACGCCAATGTACGGGCCTTAAATTCCGTTGGAATAGGGCTTTTCTGGAGTAGAGTATACTTTACCTATAAGAGGGAGCCCTAATAATAAATCAAGCCCTATGTTACACGGCGCCCTCTGTCCGAAGGGAACGAACGAATAAGCCCGAATCCCTAAACATCTCTGAAGCTTTCTATAGCCAGCAGTAATTTGCCGTCATAGTTAAGATAGGGTTGATTAGATATAGTTATAACCGTATGATATTTGGGACTATTTACGCAAGGGGACTTCGCTAATAGCAATGATTCTGAGCTATATTTTCAGCAGGCCCTGTCATACTCGCTCAAGAACCCTTGAAGACTCCGAACTCTCGCAACCCCTTAGAAACCTTCCAAAACCTTCAACTCTACCGTGATTCAGCATCGCCACATGCATGGCTTCCCGCAGCAAGGAAGCAGTGTGCTCCCACTTGTCATGTTTCGCCTGTGCGGTGCGCAAGGGTTCGATTGAGACCCGAAATGAGTAGAATAGGGTTTGAGGTTCATGTTCATCCAAAGCGTTCCTTTTAAAGGGTTCTTAAAGGTTTGTATACCCACGGTGTTGCGAGGGGTTGGGGTCGTAGGAAGGAGCCTGAATATGGCCATAGCGGCTATGACGGCCTGGTGAGTGGAAATTGCTTCGAAGTATGCAGACTTATTTTTTGGGTCTTTGGGATTCGGGGGTTTAGTACTCGTGGTTGAGGTTTGCGATTTTCTAAGGGCTTGCGATTTCAGGTTTCGGGATTAATTAGTGTTCGGGGCTTGGAGTTTGGAGTTCGCCCTCAAGGTGGTGCTCCAGGGCTATTTGCACAAAATTGCCAAGTTGAGGTTTGGGTTTTGGTACGTAATTTAGGGGCCTTAATAATTATAATAGGGTTTTATTTAGGGCCCATTATACTGTAATTATAATAAGGAACCCCCAAGATAGTACCGTAATGCTAGTCCCCTGTGTGGGATGGCCCACGGACATGCCAGCCGGCCCAACTGTGTTTGGCAGTGTGGGCTCGTACCACAACGCCTGTAGGAATATCTTGGCGATTGAGAGGTCTGCATGTTGAAGGGGTCATTGATCAGGCATGCCCTTTGGACAATCCTCGAGCAAGCACTTTGGAGGATACTCCGCGGCGACCCCGTAGCAAAGACCCACGTGAACGGACAGCTAACATGCCCTGTCTCGACTGCTGACTGCTGTCCATTTTAACGGCCCTGGCGGCAGTGCCAAACAGTAGCATGCGGTGAAGCGACGGTCGAGTTGTATTTATTGCATTCTTTCAAACTGGTTACCAGCGTTCAATGCATTTTTAATCGTGCATCTTGTGGGCAGCTTAAGTGGGTGTGCGCGTTTACTCACTAAGCTTTTGACATGGCTTGGCATCGCAAGTTGAAAATGTTCAAGATCAAGTCGCATGTTACGCGGGAGAAGTAGCTCCACCACAAAACTGTTGCTGATTCGCGGCAGTGGGTTGCTAATAATGAAGCTGACGAACCATGCACTCACTGTGCAGCCACTCTGATCGATGCAGTGGCTGTTGCTATGCAATGATTGGGTTCAAGTGACCACAGCTATGCTACACGCCACG
Organism: Symbiodinium sp. clade A Y106; assembly: GCA_003297005.1. Classification (NCBI taxonomy): domain Eukaryota; class Dinophyceae; order Suessiales; family Symbiodiniaceae; genus Symbiodinium; species Symbiodinium sp. clade A. Next base: position 18,810 of record BGNK01003669.1, on the reverse strand, counting down.
ACGACGCAGCCAACAGAGCTCTAAGTACAACTTAAATTTGCTTGCGTTGAACATGCAACAGCCAGTAGCCCTCGAGGCTCTGAAGGCGCTCATGCTTGAGCACGATCGAGTGTAGTAACTGCGGATTGAAGATTTCGAAGCACCACCCATTTTGAAGGATAGGTCTGCAAGTGGCTACACCATGCTTGGCGAGAAACTACTTGTTCAGGGGTGCTTGGAACATTCACTCCGGTCCAGTCCTGAGGTCTCAGGTTGGCGGGCCGTGCTATGAGGTGTGTTGCTTGTGGCTTCCAGGGTGGCAAGCAATGTTGGCACAAGGGCATGCGATGCTGTGAAGGCGAGCATCCGCTAATGCGGATGTCAAGATGGCAGCCACGGCTATACCTGCATAGCAGTCCTTTGGAGGAAACATAACCATTGAATTCATGCATCCATCAATCAATCCATCCATCCATCCATCCGTCCATCCGTCCGTCGATCCATGCACCTGTCCATCCTTCCATCCGCCCATCGCTTCTCCATCCATCCAAGCCTCCATCCATCCGTCCATCTATCGATCCATCCGTCACCATCCGTCCGTCCGTCCATCCATCCATCCATCCGTAGATGCATATGCATTTACATAAATACTTTCATTCACACCTACATCCATCCAAAATACATACATCCAGACATCCAGACGTACACAAGTAGTTACATACGTACATACCTAGCTATATACCTACATCCATCCATACATACATGGGTTCCATCCATACATACATGGGTAGTTGTCAAAATTATGATCCCTGTTTGGGTCCTTAATATAATACGGCGCCTTATATTTAGGGTACCTCAAAAAGGGACCATAAGTATTTTGACAACTACCCACATGCATGCATGCCCCGAGTCCGACCGCCTGAAACCCACACCGGCCAAGCGCAAGACCGATGGTTTAGGGTTTAGGGGTTTAGGGTTCCTTGGGCTCATGCAGCTAGTTTGGGCAAGAATCAAAGAACTCTCCGCGAAATGCCGAGCCCGAACCCTGAACCCCAAACTCTGCGCAGGAGGAGGACGTTCGATCTGGCAGCCTGCGACATCCGCGGCGAAAACGACTCCATTCCAGCATATGGCCTCCTTGCAATAGTGCACGGTGGAGATTCCAGGGGTATTCGGGTCGGGGGCAGACTTGTAGTTGGCCTGGTCCATACCTCCGACTTCTGTATAGTTTCCAAGTCAGCGTGTGTAAAATTTTCAAGGATATCCACCATAATTATCGGGGCCACAGCCTACTCTACTGTAGGATTTGGTGCTACCGAAATCACAAAAGCCCACGGCACCATTCCCAAACCCTCGGGCTCCATGTCATTCAAGGGGGCTAGTGGGGATTTGGTGGAGTCACGAATACTCGGCTCGTTAGGGCTTTCAGGGCTTTAAAATCCTGTGCAAGGCCCTGCCCACGGAGGCCTGAGAGGTGCCGGTACCTGCGCAAAACAGCCATGACTTCCGGGCGTGTTGTGCTGTGTGATAGGGGTTTCTACAGAGTAGAACCCTGCTCTCTCTGTCTGGAATCGCATACTATAGGCTATAGGTGGCCTTAATCAAAGGTTTATTGCGCGGTTTTGGGGGTTCTCAGAGTATCCAAAAAGACGTATGTATGTATGTATGTATGGTCTCTTACTAATCTTACTACAGATTCCTTTGTCACTCCTAAGAAAGATTGCCGAACTAACAGGCTGAGGAGTCTCTGGGCACTCTCCATCGAGAGTGTTAGTTTCCGGTCGGCCGGAGTGACAAATGCCTTAAATCAACCCAGCATGTATACTGTAGCTTGACAAGGAGGCTAAAGGAACATCATTCAAGCTGCCCTTCTATTGGAGCTGGGACCCTCAACCCTAAAAGCCTTAAACCCAAAACCCTGCACTGCACCCCAAACGCAAGCCTGACACCCTAAACATCCCTAAACCGTGCTTTTGCGCCTCCGGGATTGCTCCTAGGCCCATAGAAGCAGACATGGGCCCGCAAGCGAGACTTCTTCTCATTTGCCTACCTCTGACTTCTGTGGAGTCACGCTTAAGGGTTCTATAGGGGCTTCCGGGTTCGAGGTTCGGAAGCAGCTATTCTACGAGCTACTGACTGTAAGAGCTATTGCTTAAGGAACCTTGTTACAATAAGCATTGCGCTATGTACGGCCCTCCTGATTTTCGAATACCCCTAGCACGCAGACTGTAAACTGGCAAAACCCTGCTCAGTTTTGGCTAGGGTTTAGGTTAAAGACTCCTAAGTTTAGCGTTTGAGATTGAGTCGCCGATCGATCAAACGAACACGCGTCCGAGGTATTGAGCTGACGTGCGGCTGACTTCACGGTTTACTAAGCTCTCTTGGACCCGTAACCGAAACCGCAATGGTGTTGAATGTCTACTTGGGTTGGGGATGAAAAAAACAACTCCTCACGGGATCCCGTTTTCGCTTCGGCTGCGGGCATCAGGAGGTCGGTACACTTGCAGTCTTAGGGTGTGCAGGGTTTAGGCGTAAAAGGGGATCCACAGTAGGCCCCCTCATCCAGGCACCGTCGCGACTCAATTTTCTATTCGGGCCTCAGACGGCAGCAGACAGTTCAAGCACATGCGTCTGCAAACCTGCCAAAAGGAAAAATTAACAAGAACTACAACGTCCATTCTTGTAGTAAATGTAGTATGGAACTTTGGGGTTGATGAGGGCTTGGGAATTTAACGAACTTAGGGAATTTGCGGTAGGCCCTAAGAAGGTGGGGCCGAGGCTGATAGGTTCGCAGGGCTGCGATCGGCCGAGGGGCTGAGCCATGCGGGCTGAGGGCTTTTAGGGGTTTTAGGCGTTTGGGGTCAGGGGGGGGGGGGGGGGAGAGCAAATTCCGCTTTGATTGATCACCGCCTCCACATCATCTATCCGGTGATACCATAGATTCAGGCTCAAAGCTATGCAGCTCTCATCAGGAACGGTCAGAACTGCATGATGCCACTGAGCTGGAATATACCTTGGCTCCACAAACATGGAAGACGTGATGGGCAGCTCTAGTTTATGGCACGCGGGTGTCTCGACTACAAGATGTTCCACATACTTTAGGGTGTCAAAACGCCCGATCTGCTAAGCGCCCGAAGTACTAAGTACAGATGCGTTCTCTCACTGCTTTTGCATTGAGTTGCTCCCTGAGCCCTCTGCTATACGTCGTTAAACCCGCAACCCACAACTCTGAAGATATATCGAGCCTTCACAAACGGAATGGCAGAATTCACAATCCTCCATCAAAGCTTTGAGGTGCCTTCCACATTACCCGGTTGCATGTCCACAGCAATCGTTACACGAACGAACGCCCCCGAGGCTACGAAGTAAGCTGTTGAGTCAAGTCGGGCTGAGCTAAGCGGATTAGCAAGAAGTGGTGGGCACGCGGTCCAACAACTGGGATGAGAAGCAGAAAACTGTCAAGCAGGTGCAGGGTCACATTCCCCAAAGCTCCAATACCTGAAGCACAGGTATCACTGACGCACTTTGAGCCTCATTGATCATTCTTCGTATACTTGGAGTCTCATGGATTGCAAGCAGGCTGCAAGACATCGCCGGCTCGAAGATGACATAGAGCGCCCTCGGCCTACTAAATCCATAAACCCAAGATCTGAAACCTTAAACTTAAACCCAAAAATAAGCCCCAAGCCCTCAACTTTGATGCCCTCTCTCTGTCTCCATCGTCTCTCTGTCTCTCTCTGCCTCTCTCTGTCTCTCTCTGTGCCTCTCTGTCTCTCTCTGGCTCTCTCGCTCTCTCTCGCTCTCTCTCGCTCGCTCGCTAGCTCTCTCTCTCTCTCTCTCGCTCTGTCCCTCTCTGTCTTTCTCTCCCTCTGCCTCTCCCTCCTCCACTGTATCCCTTCACGTGTTCATTGTTGCTTCCTTCTCTCGCTCTCTCGTTGCATTGGCCATCCCTGAGCCGGAAAGAAGGAGCCCGAGCAATTAGTTGTTTCTGGTGGGTATAGTATCGCATGATTGTATGGAGCTATGAGGGGAGTCCCACTCTTCTTCATACCTCTTTATGACAAGCCCGAATGCCGGGGACTAAAATTAATCCCAACGCTCCAACTCCCCAGAACCTGTAACTTTCACACCCAAAGTCACCTCAAAGACTAGCTTACAGTTGAAACTTAAGCCCTAAGCCCTAAATCCGAGGGACGAAACGCCGAAACACCTAATCAAACCAAAACTAAACCCCCAAATCTTTCTAAGCAGGCCTCGTTGTAGCTCTTGAGCAGCTCGGGTGGCACATCCTTGCGGAGTTGGAGCAGATCCAAGATTAGAGTTTAGGGTCTGGGTTTGGGGTTAAGAGTCCGGGGGTCAGGGTTTAGGTAGAAGAGGTTACAACAAGAAGTTTGAGCTACGAACTGATATTGTTGTCGCTTTTGCTGCGGCTGCAGCTATTGCTGCTGTTGCTGTAGTTGCTCATGTGGTCGTTGTAGTGGTCGTCGTGGTTGTTGTTGTGGTTGCTGCTGGTTGCTGCTATTGCTGCTGTTGCTGTTGCTGCTGCCGTTGCTGTTGCCGCTGGGGTTGCTGGTGCTGGTGCTGGTGCTGGTGCTGGTGGTGCTGTTGTTGTTGCTGTTGCTGTTGCTGTTGCTGTTGGTGGTGTTGGTGGTGTTGGTGTTGTTGGTGTTGCTGTTGTTGCTGCTGCTGCTGGTGTTGTTGTTCTTGTTATTGTTATTGTCCTTCCTCTTCTGGTTATTCTTGTTGTTGTTGCTGTTGCTGTTGCTGTTGCTGTTGTTGTTGCTGTTGTTGTTGTTGTTGGTTGTTGTTGGTTGTTGTTGGTTGTTGTTGGTTGTTGTTGGTTGTTGTTGGTTGTTGTTGGTTGTTGTTGGTTGTTGTTGTTGGTGGTGGTGGTGGTGTTGTTGGTGGTGCTGGTGTTGTTGGTGTTGCTGTTTTTGTTGCTGCTGCTGCTGCTGCTGCTGCGGCTGCTGTTCCTGCTGCTTTTGTTCTCGTTGCTGCTAGGATACTGATGTTCGCTCTTGCCGTTGCATTCGTCGTCGCAGTTCTTGTCGCTGGCTGGTGGCGGCGGTGGCCGTTTTGATGATTGTCATGGGTGTCCTGTTGGGCGGTGCAGATGCAGGTTAATACAGTGCGTGAAAAGATACAGGATGCGTCTTCCAGAAGCCAAAAGGACCTAAACCCACACCAAGTCCTGAAAACGAAAACGGACGATACTCCCGGCACCCTGGTTCTCTCGGTGGAGACCTGTCCTTTGGCATGGCGCCGACATCAACTGCCGAGTGGCCTGGCCGGACAGACCTACACCCGAGGTTGACCCAGCCTATCATCCCTACACCGGCAGTGTAAGGTTTTTGGATTAGAGGTTGACCATATCATCCCTACGCCGGCAGTCTAAAAGTTAAGGGACTAGGCTTCAGGGTTTAGGGTTTAGGGTTCAGGGATTAGGTTGCACGGCAGCTTCGATGTGTGATGGCACTTGTCGCAGTGGTTTGTAGACAGCCTGACATACTGCAGTGCAAGCTCTCAACGGTGTTTTCCAGTTGTCTTCTAGTGGCTCTGTATATGCTGCACCCTGAACAAAACCTTACACCTGAATACCTGAACTATGTACCCTCCAGACCCTAGTACAAAACCCGCCTTGCGATTCACAATTCGGAGCCAGCAACTGAAAGAGCTGGCCTGTCGCCCCTGCGGCACCTGAGTCCTAACCGACCCAAGGCGTCCTAAGCGCAAACCCACTAGTTACCACAACCTACTCAATGGTCTGGATTAAAATATGAACCCAAAATGCCCAAATGAAACCAATCACAGGAATCCTACAAAAGGAGATCTACTGACAACAGAGGCCTGAAGAATTGGATAGGATTTTGGTGGATAGGGTACACTATTTCTCATGAGAGCGGCCCCCATACTACAGGAAAAAGCCCACTGATGGCTCAAGCTCCTATAGAGCGGAGCTTCACAGCCCCAAACCCTGGACAATAATTTTAGGGCTTCGGGTTCTCGGTGTAAGGACAGAGAAAAATATCCTCCCTAAACCCTAAACCCTGAATGCCGCCACAACAGGCTTTGTTCCATTTTCAACCTGGCGCCAGGTGTCACTTTGCGGAGTCTGGACTCCGAGTTGGGTGAAGCTTCCAGAGAGAACTCTCAGCCTCGCTGGGTTTAAAGTTCAGGGTTTAATTGGGATTTGGAGTTGAAACTTCAAGGTTAGTAAACTTTGTGCCTTATTTCGGTTCTGGGATAGCTGTTCTGGGATGTAGAATCTCCTTTCGTGATACCATTACCTACTGCTGTTACCTATCCTGTTCCGTGATTCTTATCGGACTTTATGCTACGAAGTCAAGTAGCCAATGAAAAGGTACAATCCAGGGTCTCGGTAGGGTTTTCAGTCAACCCCTAAGCCCTAAGGTTCATGCAGGGGCCTGCAAAATCAGAACAGGGTCAAGGGTACACGGCTGCGGTGGTATAATACAGTATAATTCGAAAAGGGAGCCTTGAGAATTGGTACTGTAATTCATAGGCCCTCTGCTACTCCGTACGGTTTACACAAAGCCATTCTTGGGATATCTTGTAGGATCCTTTGCATACAACACCACCGTTCAGGGCCAAAGATTACCGATTTGCGGGTTTGGGCCTAGTTTGCTAGCGACTTCGAAGCACGCTGAAGGAAGCGCACCACTCTCCAGTGACCTTGCTGCTCTGCTGCAGCCAGTGGGGTCCTGTGTAGGGTTTGCGGAGTATCAGTTTCAGGATGTTGTACAGTTGTATAGACTGTATAGAGTTTCAGGAATCTTGGGTTCAGGGTTCAAGGAATGAGAGGTTCAGGGTTAAACTAATGACTGTCGGGTTTAAAGCAGTTATAGGGACTCTTAGGGGGGTAGGGGGGAGCCTGATTGAGTCTGTATTTTGGGTATTACGGCCCCCTACCCCACTCCCCCCTACCCCCCTAAAATTCCTTATTAAGCAGTTTAGAGCTCAAGCAGTTTCGAGTTTGCCGCTTTCCGGGCTAACCGCACCACACGTAAAGCTACTCGCAATTTCTGTTTGGCCCCGCTGGCAGCGATTTTGGTCGGCGGTCTAGGCACTGAGGCCTGTATCTAGTGGTCGTGATCTGAAGTTTGAGTCTTGTAGCTGTTGGGTCGGGCATTAAGACGTATACTTCTCAGACGCAAGCAGGCATATGTAGCGGAGTCCTGCCCAGATCATCAGCAGCATGCGCGTCACCCCCAGCCTTTGACAGCAGGCGCACAATGTTCAAGTGGCCGCCCTCACACGCTTCTCGGAGAGGGGTCCTGCCACCTTCCCCGCGCGTGTTCACATCAGCATTGGAATTCAAAAGCACCTCTGCCGTTGCCAGGTGGCCCCTCTCACAAGCTTGCAGCAGTGGTGTCTCGCCGTCGTCGTAGGAGGACTCCGTGGGGGCGCCGGCCTGCAGCAGCAAGCGCACGATCTCTTCATGGCCAGAAGAAGCGGCGAGCCAGATGGGGGTTTCCAGGGTGACCCGTGGTATCCCTCCATCAGCTCGCGATTCCAGCAGCAACCGCACGATGTCTTGATATCCCAACTCTGATGCAGCTTCCAGAGGAGTCTGGCTCTCATCCTCGGGCAAGCCGGTATCGGCACGAGCCTCAAGCAACAAACGAACGACGTCGATCTGACCACTGTAGGCAGCTGCTGTAAGAGGCGAGTCACCAATGCCGTCGGCATTCGGATCCTCCGGCCGCTGCAGGACAGCTTCCACCCTGGGAATGGAACCAACAAAAGCTGCATCATGAAGCTCAGCTTCGGATTCCGGGTCCGGCTTGCAGAAATTCAGAAGAACCAGCTGCACTTCCCCGGGTGCAGCCGGCACTGCGTCGTCATCCTGCAGACAGGCCCGTAAGAACTTCCGAAGCAACTTTCCGGATTCCGAGCCTCCGAAGGCACCCAGCCCGAACCCAAATCAAACTATAGGGGCCTTGATAACCAGAGACTATATATTATGGCCCCAAACCCTGTTCTAATGAGTAAGGCCCCTATATTATGCAAGCTCATCCTGCATCACCTGGCCATCATAGAGCAGCCGCTGCCGAAACCGAGGCAGACCGCAGAGTGGCTGCAGAAAGCGCTTCAAAGCCCGCACGTCTCGGAAGCTTTCACGGTCCTCCAAACACAGGGCTTAGGGCCTCTAGGGTTTAGGGTTTGTTTAAGGGTTTGGGATTTATTACGGCATTTTGGGTGACGGTTTTGGGGTTAGGGTTGGGGGCTTGGGGTTTCACAAGTCGCAAGAACCGGAACCCTAGTTTGCAACAGCCCTCATAATGTAGTGGCGCTTGAAAATCTCAGTCGTAGAGTAAGCACTACATACTTACCTGCCTTTCAACAGAAGGTCCTACTCAAACTCCAAACATCCCGTACATCGCAAACCGTAAAGCCCAACCTCCGCCTCTACGCCGAGCATGTCAGGTAGGCTGTAGGGTTTACAGTTTAGTGTTTGGGGTTTAAGCCTACAATCCTACTACCCGCGCCCTGTGGGCGCGCAAAGCCCCCAATCCCAAAGCAACCACATTTTTCAGAGTTTCAGAAAAGAGGGGACAGAATTTCACACCCTTATTAATATCTATTGGCAACCTCATCTTCTAAAACTCCCATTCGGCTTCACGGCGCGACCTCACTTGATACAGCAAGCAGCAGCTCGCCGGAAGCTGCCTCCACAGGAGAGTTTCAACGCTTTCGGGGTTTGGGGCGGCTTAAAGCTTAGAAGCGTCTCAAAGCACCTTGGGTTCAAGGCTCTATGAAAGCTCAAAGTGCACACCTTCCGAGTCAAACTCATTAAGAGTTCAATCCTAAATCCGAGTTGCAGAAGATTTGGGATCCTCGAGATTAGACTTAGGCTCCTGAATCATTCAGGACCTCAGAGCTTTAGTTACCGTGGCTCGAATTACCTCCTTATGCGCCATACCCACTTTGGGGTCATGACATACATACCATTTTGCTGTCCTTTGGGATACAGGAGCTCCAGGCAGTTCTCCCTCCGTGGGCTCTGCCTGTACGGCAAACCCAGGATTTTTGAACCAGGTTCCGGAAATTACGGTGTGGGTATACTATACTGTAACTCCATGTCCCCGTAATTCCAAAACCAGGGAATCAACCTTCAAACATCCCAAAATGTAGGGTCTTGATACGTAATTGGAATAGGGTTTGGGCCCCACTATATACTATCACTATAACAAGGAACCCCAATTTTTTGCCAAAATAGTATAGGTAATTATCTAGGCCGCTACAGTATGCCATGCGGTTTGCATAGGAGGCCTTGGTCTAAGTCAGGAACCCCCGGCACATGGACCGCAAAAGGCAGCCAATAGAGGACCGTGTTTTGGTGTAGATCATACTAATCAGACTATAGTTATGAAGCCAATGTTAGGAGATAGGATTACTAGTTATTCAGACCTCCACCTTAACATAAAGCAGCAAACAACCACCTGCCATGGCTCGGGTTAAGGTTTCATGGTTTCGGGTCTAGTGTTTCGCGTTTGGTGGTTTCGCATCCATGCCAGTCTACCCTCCGGGTCCAAGTACATAACAATCACTGCAGCTACTGGTGTTCTAAAGCCCACTATATACGGGAGTAACATACGTGCCTGACTAATCACTGGAACCTTTTTCATAGCCCCATACAGTGAAAACATCATCTAATTGATGAAGGAACCTGATTGAAAAAACTATAAAATAAACACTACAAAACCCTCTAATGGAGCCGAGATTGTTAAGGCTCCGAACGACGTCCAAGCCCAGAATGAACCCCGTATCGAAATACTATGGCTCCTATGTTATCAAACCCACATCTAAAGCACGCAAAACACGACACTACAGTATTGAACCTTTTAAGCTTCACAAACACCCCATCTAAGAATCTAATTGTGAAGGCTGTAGTGCATCGTGACACCTATCAGCAGCACGTTGTAAGCTCCCTAAAGCGATTATGACATGGACACAGGTCCGCATATCAAACCGGCACCCACAATCCCTTCAAACCCTAAACCCCTAAACCCTACACCCTACCCCCCCCTACCCGCCCCTACCCCCCCCTACCCCCCCTACCCCCCTATAAACCCCAAAGTCCTTGCGGATTTCCAGTGCATCGCGGCCAGGTTCGTGCGTAGGCGCTTTCCGCTTCATGGCTCGGCCGCAGCAGGGCTCTTGAGGCTTCGGAGCTTAGGGTTTAGGGTTTAGGGTTGAGGCTTCGGAGCTTAGGGTTTTTTTTTTAAAGTGCAGTGGCCTTTCGCTCGCACGACGGTCCATCCAGTAACAGGATGTGCACTCAGACAGAAAGCTCAGGGTTTTAGGGCTTAGGGTTTTAGGGCTTTAAGTTTTAGGGTTTAAGGTTTAAGGGGGTTTAGGGTTTGCAGTTTACGGCTTTAGGGTTTTATGTTTTGGTGAGGCTGTAGCTCCTCGGTTTTGAATGGATGTTGACTGTTGGGGGTTTGGGCGGTTTGGAATCTGGTGGTTCTAAACTTCGGCTTGGGCTTTAGGGTTTGGAGTTGAGAGGTTCTCAGCCTTTATGTGTATATATATATAATTATATATATATATGTATAAACACACATATAACTACCACCATCTCCTTGCACAGCTGGAGATGGGTGCCGTATCCGCGCGGAACTGGATATTCTGACATCGAACGTGGAACGAATTTGCGCTTCGGGGCGCTGTAACACCACCACACCGTCCGGAGATTTCATATTGCCACCTGGCCGGAATCCCTGGCGACGATTTGCAACCCCTCAAAGTTTCAATCCCGAACCATCAGCTGCTGAACACCGTAATCTTGAAACCCCTAACCTGTCGCAACAGCATCTTATCTAAGCCTTACAGCAGACGCGGAACTCCTACCCTGAGACTCGGAAAGGCTTGTGCTCTCATTTCGGGTTCCCATCAATCCCCCAAACAGCTCAATGCCCGATGTACAGCCTGAGTTTGAACAAACCCTAAACGCCCCTGCTGGCACCTGAGCTTTTTCGATGGAGGTTGTATTGGCCTGGCGGGTCGGCGAGTAATGGGAATTGACTCCTCTTTGCTTCGACTTAATATTGCTACTACTGCTACTAAAAACAAAGATATGATTGACCAATCTGCGGCGACTTAAAGGCTGCAAGGACTCAAATCTTAAGCTCTGCATGACAATGTATGGGTTAAGATTCAGGTTTCGGGTTCCATTGGGCGCAGCGACCGTGCTATGTCAGTGAGCAGCACGGTTCGGGCACAGCTGCAGACTCTCGGACACAGGGTTTTGGTGCAGAGTTCATGGTTTCTTTTGGGAAGTATGGGGTTGGGGTTTAGCGGTTGAGGGCTTGGGATAAGGGCTCTGTGATGAAAGAATCTTGGGCTAAGGATCTTTCTGTTGGTGTTGGGGTGCTTTACGGCTTCTGAGCTGTCGGGCTACGAAGCTGCGGACCTCTACGTAGGAGTCCGAACAAAGAGTGGCTTGTTTGCGACACACGGACGTCTGAAAGCTAGCCTTCATTTACCTTCTCCCTTAAGGCTTCCGGCTAGATAGGTCGTATGCACACAGTGCACACAGCAAGAAGATGTGCAAGCATGAACTCAGTGGACCTGTACGTGCCGTGGTACTTAACCCTGAATTGAATTCTGGATAACCTACAGCAAGGTTTCATGAACGCATGGTCCTACAAAGCCTGCCTGTGCCTGAAAGCCTTCTTGCCATTCAGTTCCTCATGTCAACCACCGAGAGTCAGCACTTTTGAGATGCTTGTGTTTGGGCACCCACCAGCACGGCGGAAGGTCTAGGGCCTAGGGCCTCGGGCGTGGTCTTGCCAAAGTCCCCAAGCTGCGAATAAAGAACATGTCTGCGAGCATGTAGACTCTGGAATTCCGCTTCTACCCTACTTGCACCTCAGGGCCTCCCTAAACCCTAAAGCCTAAAGGGCACCAAACCTTGAAGCTTAGGATATCCCATGAAGATCAAGCCCTCAAGCTTTTTTGACGACTTCAGAGTCCTCAACTACCCACAATGTAGCGCAAGCCCGTTCCAATTATGAGTACATTATAGTATATAGGTGTAATAAGCAGTACCATTAGTACGTATTCAAGGTTCAAAATGAACTCTCCTCGCCTATGCTGGCGATACCGTCTGCTGAGAGCATCGTCTTTGGCTCTGCGTCAATCATCTCCTTGTGGGACACAATATCTGGAAACTCAATCTACCTGCAGTCTCCATTGTAGTTCCTTTTGCGGCTTAACGTATCCTATAAGGCAACCCAGAAAGGAATTGCAATAGAGACTATAATAGGATAACTCCAAAGCTGTAGGACAATATTGGATTCTCCCAGACGACTCTCAAGGATCAAGACCCTCTCTCCAGAAAACATAAAAACAACCTCCATAAAGAACCAGACACACCTCCACCCTGGGTTGCCTCGTTTATCGGCGTACCGATTGTATATCAGCGATTTGCATAGTTGTTGCCACGTGTTTGCAGCCTTTGTGTTGCATCTGTTTGTCTGCAAATTGTTTTGCATCTGTGATTTTGCATTGTGGTCGCAGCTTTGTGCAGCTTTTGTATGATTATCTGATTGGGGCCTGATGCACAACAACAGCAACACATGCGCCATCACGCTGAGTCGACGGCCCCGAGATCCCCGTTGCAAGACCGAGCGGGCCTCGCTCTCGCTCTTGCTCGCTCACTCTCTCTACCTCTCCATACCTGCACTCTCCATACCTGCACCGAGAGATGCGGGTTTGTGTACATACAATCGTACGCATGCATTTCTGTGCACATACCCGGTTTTACGCCCATACAAACCCTCAACCATTCCCTGCGGCCCTCAACCCCGGAACGCTACAAACCCTACCCCCCCAAACCGCTAAACCCCTAAACCATAAATCCCTACACCCTAAATCCCTAAACCCTGAACCCCTAAATCCCTAAACCATCCTAAACCCTAAACCCTACAATCTCTAAACCCTACAAACCCAAAGCCCAAAGCCATTCCAGAAGCTCCTCGTATGCCAGCTTCGACTGCTCGCTCGGCCGAAGCAGGGTCAGCTCCTCTAGGCTCTCCATCTTTTTCCATGATAGCAAATTTCAAGCCAAGGAAGAATTGTGCTAACTTCTCTAAAACTCATAATTGGTGCTTTTTGTTCCGTTTTAACCATTTTCATCCTATTTCTTGATTTGTGCTGTCATGTAAACAGGCTAAGTCAGGCCAAAGGTCTCTGTGCGACCCCTTGCGCCGACGACTTCTCGTCAAAGTCTAGCTTTTAGGGTTTAAGATCCCCTAAACCCTAAACCCTAAACCCAAGGGTCGAGGGTTTAAGGATTTGAGGGTTTGGGTTGAGGATTTACGGGCTCAGGGTTTTGGGTGAAATCCTCTGGTTTGGGTGTGAGGGCCCCGGCCGCACATCATGGTTCGGGAGCTCCGGGCTTCGGATTCAACTCTTCGGGAAGCTACTACCCTAAATAGTAGGATCCTGAATTTTGGTACCCTAAGCAGTAGGATCCTTAATTGTAGTAAAATACTACACACAGAAAAGTGCGTTTCTGCATGCATACGAGGCCAAACATGCACATTAGTTACGGGTCCTCCGCACATAACGCACGAATCCCGAACCCTCGGCTGGTCTGTCTGTGTGTATGCATCCTGTGCCCGCACTACCTACAGACTCAGTGAGGATTGCAGGTGCCTCCCAAACTACCTAAGCAAGTACAACCAGGGCAGTTCAGATGTGTTACACAGGTGTTGGATACCTGAACCCTCAAACCTACCTATAGTCTCCATTGTAGTTCCTTTTTGGGGCTACCTTATAGGATCCTAATTATATATTTGGTTAAACCAAAAAAAGGAACTAGAATGGAGACTATAGGTACATGCTAAATCCTTGAACTCCGAAGAGAGTTTATTCAGGGAGTTGTTCTGCAGAATCGGTCTGGATCCAGAGAGCGTAGATGGTGGCAACATGGGGGGTCACGCAGATGCAGAAGGAGCGAGAGAGAAGAAAGACAGAGAGGGCCTCAAGACTCTGGGCTATAGCGGGCAAGAAATGAGAATCCTGCGCACCTCAGGGTTCAGGAACAAATTCAACAGTATTCTCCCCACATTGCGCCTTGCTGCCTGAAAGCTGTGCCAGCAGGTTCTCCGGGCCATCGGTGTGGAAGCCGGTCAGAGCAACGTCTGAGAGGATGAAGACTCAGACTAGCTCCCTAAGGCTCCATGTACCCTTATAGTATATACTTAGTCCTTAAAGTACCTATATAGGGACCCCTTAAAGGCTTAAGTGTCTACTATAATGGTACATGGAGCCTTTGGGGCTGTATAGGCGGTTGCGGGCACAGGCTTCCAGGTGAATGGCTTCGATATCTATCCATGCACTTCTAAATACTCTCGGGTAGTACTCGTAGCACATGCAAGCACCAAGAATACTGTTGGTGGCACGGCATGACATTTTGTTGGCCATGTTGGGGGGCGCTGTCCTCCTCCTCCTCCTGCTCCTCATCAGCATCTGCTGCAGCTGCAGCACCATCAGCATGATCATCATCATCTTCTTCTTCATCATCGTCTCCAGAAACAGCTGAGCATCGTCGTCATAATCATGACCACCATCACCACTACCATTCTCGTCACAAGAAGCATAACCTCGTTGCGCAACAACTCACTAGCTTTAGGTCTGCAGCATCGGGGTTCAGCACCTAGACGGTTCAGGGTTGAGGGTTCGCGATTCAGAGTTAGTGAGTTAGGTCAGCTCGGTGTCAGGCTTAGAGGGATTGGACCTAAGGGCTCAGGCTTACGGTCTCTGATCTTGGAGTGCTAATGAACACAAGTCTAAGTCTCAACGGATGCTCGGACGAACCAGCCACAAGATAGATGCTCGGTAAATCCGAGAAGGGGTTCGGAGGTCAATTCAGATACCGGCTATAGGGTTACAGGCCTAAAGTGCGACTAGGCCGTCCACGCCTAACCGCTTGTCTCCCCTCCTAATACCACAATGCTCACACAGGGCTGATTTCGAACAGCTGTAGGCATGTTATCCTTCAGCAGAACCAACTTCCAAGGCGGCAGGACGACTCATGACTAAACCTCTGCTTCACTTCCCATCAAGGTACGCCACGCCCTAACCTTCCTGCCCTAAACCCCGGGTTCTGACGGGCCTGCTGTGAGCCACAGCGATGGCTGCCTGGGTCTCGTCTCACAGCACCGAAGCACTGTCTTCATTCGAAGACAAGAAGTTCTAGGCTTCCTTACAAGTTGGGGGCACCGGTACCTTACGTAGAGATCTATGTTACCAGTTAGGATCCATAGTGGGATCTCTTTTATTCTGAAGCTCCCAAATGATGAGTAAGGACTCCGGAAATAAGAATGGTTCCAGCATCAGATCCTGTTGGGCATATCATGCACAATCATACGGAGACTCCAAAAACTACGTTCCTGATCTTTCAGGACTGCTTGAAGAAGCGGGCTAAAGACGACTTGGTCCTGATCTTTCAGGACTGCTTGAAGAAGCGGGCTAAAGACGACTTGGTGTAGTTAGAGTATGGTTTGGGGGACTATTATACTACAACTATATAGGGACTATAAGTCGTATCGTCATACTATTGCAAGGTCGTGTTATTGTCACTCAAGAGTATTCGGCGCCGATATCGTGTCCACAACAGATTTCACACCGAATTTCTTCACATCATCGTTCGGGGACAACGTGCCGGAGCGTGCCGTGACAGCACCCAGTCTCGGGGCTCACTGGATTTGGCCCTGAAGATGAATCATCAGGGTTTAGGGTCTGGAGCTTCGGATTTTGGTTTCTTTAGGGTTGAAGAGCGCCGCCCCTTGCTCTCGCTGCGACACTGGACTTTGTCGGCAAACCAAATGACGACAAACAAGCCTGCCGGTCATGTCCTCTGCATGGCATTCACCCCGCTGCGTTCTTGTCATTGGGGGTTTTAGGGTCTAGGGTTTTACTTGTATTTTTCGGGTCTATATAGGGGTTTTAAGAGTTGAACTGCGAGTCTGCATATTGTGCCACTGTCCAGCTCGCGCTCCTCATACCAATCCTGCATCCTAAACCCTAAAGCCCCATATATGGCTAGAATAGAGCTGTGGGCCACTATGCTGTGCTTACAATCGGGATCCCCACGGAATACTATTACTAACTGTTCAAGCTTCTATATCACCGTATAACCTAAACTCCGGCCTTGAATCCTACACCAGGAAGAAGCCTCAACCCCTAAACCTCTAAACACCTAAAGGACAGAGCCTGTTCCTTACCCTACAACAAAGTCGCATAATTGACGGTATGAGTTTAGGGTTTAAGGGTTAAACGGTTAAACGGTTTAAGGCTTAAGTAACCCAACGTGTGTATCTCGAGGCAAACTTCTGTCCTCAGCAAAGCCCAAGCTACCTGAAAATGGAAACCCTACGCCCAGACTAGACCAAAAAACAGCAAACGCCTAAAGACATCAAATCAAAAACTCCAAAACCAAAACCCCAGATTCAACCCTATAAACCAAAACCAAAAACCTGAACGGTAAGCCCGGAACCCCAGACTAATTAAACCATAAACCCGAAACCCCAGACAAAAACCTATAAACTCAAAACCCCGAACTAGATGCTAAACCGGAAAGCCTAATCTGAACGCGGGAACCCTAAACCCTACACCCTTCAAACCCTGCACACCCCATAAAGCTTATAAACACTACACCCTATATAAACCCTAGATAAGCCCTATGTAAACCCTATATACACCCTATAGAAACCCTTTACAGACCCCAACCTTGTATGAAACCCTGTATACACCCTATAAGGAGAGGTCAGTTCGCCCAGGCACACCAACTTGAGAGTCTTTGCCCAGGCTGGTGTTCGCAACATCTGGAGCGCCTCGTCCGGTTCATCACAATATATGGTGCATATAAAGAAACAAGTAAAAATATATATATATATATATACATACACTTAATATGTATGTATGATTTATGTATGCCTACAAATTGCATAGACATACATATACATGTATGTGTGTGTATATATATATATATTCATCTTGTACTATATGCTACACTACGACAGATGATAATCTCAGGGCTTCCGGGGCTTTTCCTCCACCTGATTCAGGCGTCAAAAGGCCCCAAGCCTTGGCTCCCAGGTCAGGCAGCATGACCTGGTTCATGTAGACCGCCTCGTTTGCGGGTGTAGGGATTGAATGGGCTAGAAACCACTAAACCCCTAAACCCTGTTAAACCCTAAGTTGGGGTTTAGGATGGTTTAGGGTTGGGGAGGTGAGGGGCTTCACAGTTGCATTATATACATACATACATCTACATATGCTGCACAGATAGACCGACAGCAGCGAGCCGAGGCAGCCAGGTAAGCAAACACACGGGCATACATGCATGCGGGCATGAGGTGCAGGACCAGTATGATGGGTACTCCAGGAAAAGCCAGAGTTCGGGATTCGAAATTTCCCCCCAACCCCTGCCTGCGACGGGTGCCGTTCAGCAAAGGCTACGGCATCCGCCAGGCGCATGTGCCAGTTGCCTTTCAAGGACTATGAGCTTCATTCAACTCTGGCCGAAAGAGAAGGGTAATCGGTAATCGAACCGTGCAGTTGGATTTGGAGCGATACGGTACCCTGGATTCTTCTGAAAGCTCTCCGGGTGAAGTCTGTATCATGAACAACTGGACTGTACCCTCCCAAACTCCCACATGATTAATACAGCAGGAGAAGGCTGTCAAGAAATCAGACCGCCACATTTCCACACCGGAAAACCCAAGAAAACCCCCACAGACCCTCTGTTAGCCCTACATCAAGCCCTCTCGCACCTCATACTGCAACACCCCCCCCCCAAAAAAAAAAAAAAACGTAATTTTTTCCGGCCCGCTGAGACCTGGTCGAAGCAAAGCCCAGGCCGGCGAGGCGTCGCTGATGTTGGCGCTCTGCCAAGGCTTCTTCCGGGTTCTTCTTCAGGTTTCGGTGGCTTGGGTTTTGTGCATTCTAGTCGTGTTCTTCAGTTTTGGGGTTTGTTCCTTAGGTCTTGTCCGAGTTGCGTGCAAGAGGCGTGGCTTTCATGTTTCACCGACTTGAGTTTAAGCGTTAGCGAGCTTCGCTGGCCGTTCAGACAAGCTTGGGTTCGGGGAAGTTTGTCAGTGCTGGGGGTTGGGCTCCGCAGAGCGTTTTGTAGGTCGTGACCTCCACGGCGAACGACCTGTTCAGGTAGTCCGGGCGGCACAAGCAATGCCCCAGATATTTCGCGACAAGCTGACGGAGATACTGCAGGCCCGCGGCCCCGTCATCGCAAAAGAATGACTTCATCCAGGAAGCTTGGTTCGTGCCTTGCCTTGTCGGTCAAACTCACTGCTCACGGAGAAGGCAGCCGAAATTCAGCAAGTCGTCCAATGAGCTCGGAACATCCTTGGTACTGTCGACAACCTTCGCTGCTTCTTGCCGCAACGAGTTGTCGAAAGACTCACGGAGATTGCCAATAGGGCACGGTTTACCTGAGCCCCGAAAAGTTTCCTCGTGAATCATAATACAAAAGCCTAAAGCATGCGCTTTCTGCCTATCTGGGCAGGGTTCAGTTTCAGAGTTCGGGTTTGGGTCCTGCTAAGGGTTCAATGCTGGCACCTAAACCCGAAACCCTGCGACTAAACCCTAAAACCCAATAAAGCTCAGTTTTACGGACTGAAGGTGTAGAGTCCAAGGATTCAGATTAAAGGTGTCTAGCTTTTTTTTGCTGCACTGTGTGTCTAAGGCCACGACCTGTCGACGATGCTAAAGTAAAGCCCGGTTCGGCGAATTAACGATAGAGATAATCATTGGTAGCACGGAATGTTACGGAACTGC